>LYUA01001532.1:137530-162618 GCA_002093875.1 Calopteryx splendens
GTCCGATTTGTGAAAGCCCGAAGAATAGAGTGGATGGGACATGTGTTGAGGGACAAGCTACATAAAAAGAGAAGGAAGGGTAGACCAAGGGCAAAATGGGACGAGAACGCCATCAAAAATCTACAGTCAATGTAGATTGAAGGATGGCGGGAAAGAGTGAAGAATAAGAAAGATTGGAGGCGAATTGTGGAGGAGGCCAAGTCCCACCAAGGGCTGTATTGCCATGGAATGATGATGAATAGTGGTGGTTTGTGCCCCCTTTTTTCTCTACGTCTCTCGGGCCATATTCTTCCGATTGCTCCCTTTTTTATATGTTTAGAAACACATTTAATACTTCAACTCACAATTTCTCACACAATTAAGTCACAGTTATTTAATGGAATGATTAGATTTTCGAAATATAACTTTTTTCATTCATCTTTCGCTTTAAATTCATTTTTTCCTAGGACTCAAAAACGATGAAAACAAAAAAATAATCATTCATTCAGAGAGGAAAAATGGGAGCTCAAAGGCGTCAAATGCTCAAACTTCCTTTCATTTTTCAGCCCACGCATACATTTTAATTGGAGAGGTGGAAGAGGTCTGGGGTGGAGCATCTAGCAAATTTTTCGGCCAAAGGATTAGTTTCGACTGCCCTTTAGAATTCCCTGCCTGACGGATTTTGAGAAGAAAGTACTCATTTACTTGTTCCGGCTAGAATTTGTAAAAGTAAGCCTTGGGATTGCCACCCATTTGTGAGTCACGCGTCTTCCTTGAGTAGAGAAATATAAAGCGAACGAGTTTGTATGCGTGAGTTGCGACACTCTAAAGGTTGCAGTCACTTTGTAAAACATTAGTTGTTTCCGGGCACAGCTAGCAAATGAAATCGTTTGAGGTAACGGAACTGATCGTCGTTGGATAGAGTACTATGGTGCACTGAAGGCTGAGTTCACGACTCCCGAAGATATTACACTAATCACATCAACGTTCGAATGAATGCATATTCATACCTATTCATTGAACCTCACATTTTTTTAAAATATTTAAAATGATATGCCTCTTATGGCGATTTCCGCGAAGTAAATACGAATAGTAAGCGATAAAGTGATGGCAATTATAACTGGCATTATTTATCGGTTAAAGGAATGTTTTTCTCCTCAGGTTCGAATTTCACTTCGAGTGAGGAGGATTTGGCCACCTAATTGACGGATAGCTATTTCCATAAAAAAATAATATTTGTCTAAGGAAGCCTGAATAGGTGGGAGAAATAAGGTGAGTGTAGGATGAATAATAATAAGTGGTTCATGAGAGAGCGTGGATCAGACACACCGGTAATAAAAAAATATGAATGATGTGATTTATACTGGTTTGGTCAAGTGAATGAATGGATTAGAATCGAATCATCAAACAGATTCATGATGTGAAGATTAAATGGTTAGAGCGGAGTGGTACACCGAGGAAGTCAAAGGTGAGTATGGATGGGTGAATATACACCCAAGATGATGAATATTAAGTTTCAGGAACTGAAGAGGATGTATGAAACGATATATGGAAATGGCAGAGGGAAAAGAGGTATCCATAGGTCAGTATGGAATAAATTAGTAAGAGAGATTAAGTTCCCTTTTGTGAACTAACACCAGGCATCTCTTGGTTGTGTCAACTCCGTAAGGGCATAAACGCATGGAGGGGCTCCCTACAGGTTCCTGCTTTTTATTTCGAGTCCGAGGATTTTTCAGTGATTTTCCAATCTTCAGTTTATTTTATATCTCCCTGAGAACGCTTACGGTAAATTATAAGATTTTGATCATAAATAATGATTATGATTCGGGTCATAAAATGCCCCTTTAACAGCCGGCACCATGCGCCTTCATTAGCAACACACTAACTCCGTTTTTTCCTTCTATTTGGATTCTGTCACATATTATCTCATCATTCTAATACTTTCTGCCTTGAACTTTATGAATATTACACTATTTAAATGCATGCATGAGCTGATTGACGAAAGGGACAGGAATGCGATGAAATCACGACAAAGAGGGAGGAAGGGAACTAAAGCGATGTGTGAAGATTGGCTATATCGTCGCCACCCACTTGCACGACTATTATAGGAAGCTCATACCATTTCAGACACACTCTTTTGAATGCGCAGACAGTACGCAGTACTGCAGTAGGCGCGCGAGCTACATTTATTTTTCAGAGTTTTTCTTTTGCATGGTGTTAGTCAAACTGAGATTTATATAAAATCCTTTTCAGTAGCTACTCAGTAAGTTGTCCTTTATCATTCCCCTTAGCATAGAGAAGAAAGTATTGGCAGGATTAGCAGTTAAATGCCACAAAAAATGAATCGGGTTTGTCTAAAACACATATATGACTACGCTAAACCCACTACGAGCCTATTGATTTGTTAGGAGAAAAACTGTTTTCTTTAAAAAGAACATGTGATTTTGATCATTTATACAGAGTAAGTAGAGATGCTACATCAGGTCTTTCTTTAATTACTCTAAACTTCTATTAAACGGGTCATTTTCGAGTCACAGCTGGAGACTTAGTGAAGCTGCAGCTCTCCGTCAGGTATTATTGTCTGTCCTCTTCATAGTCTTAAACTATTTCGTTGATTGTACAGCACACATCTACATGAAATTCCACTTCGTGGAAAAAAATAGCATTGAGGCTCTTACCCTCCAATGATCATTCCGGAAAAAAATGTCATTTGGCGCATGATGAGATTCCACAACATCCCCATCCTCCGCAAAGACTTGTGACACAAGATGAAGGACGTCAAACGATAAAAGTCCCAATTACACCGCATCGTAGCAAAAAAATAAAAGCGGAGTACGACGGGAAAAAGGTTACGCACGACAAAAACTGCTTCTAATTTAATTGTCTAACGGATTTTGCGACCGGATAATGCGAAAAAAAATATCAAGAACGTACGCCTATCCCAGGGTTACCAGTAAATAGGATGCAGCCCACCATGGCGCAAGGAAATTGATCGAGTCTGTCGCCTTTGGGAGGGAATGACGTTAATCTGCCGTGAGACGGAGTCTGGAGCCACGGGAGCATCTCCCCGACGGAGCCCTCAATTTTAATTTGTGGATGAACGATGAGGGAGCATCAAAACACTCACCACGTCAAAAAGATGAGAGAGGTAGGCTAGGCGAGCTTAGAATCCGTTCGCGCACTATTCATTGCCACCGTCGGCAGCGTCCTAGAGACAAGGAGACATTTTCCGTGTATTCGACAGTGACTTCCACACACGGTAACGCACCATCTGCACGCAGAGTGAAGTTACCTTCAGAGCCCTGTGCGGCTGCTCATCATGGCGGCAATAAATTCGTGAGAGAATTGACTATAATGATTTCGGGGACCATCTAAAGGGCTTACGATGTCGATGGACTGTTTACGATTACAGGAAGGGACTTATTTTTGGTGGCACCCGGATAACTTCATTGACGTCCCTGTCTACTGATTTCGCGGCCAGATAGAGTCAGCAAAACTGACGAGATCCCATTTCAGAGACTTCACTGTCTAACAGTAGGCTACTAGTATCAATAATCTAAATTACTCACCCGTATTAATCAATAATGCGTTTAAAGTGTATGTGGTCGGAGAAGTGAAAGGTGATGATGTCTGGTGGAATGAAGATGTGAAAGATCCTATCAGTGCAGAGAAGGAGGAATATGAAAGGAATGTTTTAGGTAAAGGCCTGAAAGCTTGGAAGATAGCATATAATGTTTACAACAAGACAAGGAGATAATGCAATTTTGCCAAAAATAAAGCAAGAATTCGCATGGAAAAAGTAAAAGAAATACGCAGAAGGGTTATTAAAGGAATAAAAAGCTGTTTTGGCTCAAGGGCAGGGCAAAGGGATGCATGCAAAAAATAAAAGTCTCTCCTAGTAAGTAGAATACAAAAATAATAATTAAAAGGATGCATGCCAATGCTCCACCTAACAATGTTACCCATTCTGAGGATCACTTATATTCATTTCATTTGTGATTTCTTGTATTCACAATTGCACGAAGTCTTAATACGATATTCTTATATTTCAATAATAGTCACCTAATTTTAAAATACCTACTCTACTATGAATTATTACCTTAACTGACTTACTACTCCATTTTTCCAATTTGAACTACTATGGTGGTTCAAATTGGCAAAAGTTACATAATTAAATAATTGCAGTTTAGTTTGAAAATGTGTCGTCGTTCAAATCAATATCTGTGATTGCTTGTCATTATGAACGTTGAACTCTCGTAAGAGAGACTGTTGCTAAAATGTGGAGTATATTTATTTTTTAAAGAAATTGTGAATTTACTTCCACATATAAAATAATATATTAAATCCATTACACGATGGGCATTAAATATCTTGAACTGAATGCGTGAGTAGTTAGTTTCACAGAATATAAATCATGCCACCGATAACATCCTGTTTACCGATAGTATTGCATTTATAAAAACATGAAATGATAACTAACCTATAGATAAGTCTCTACAGTTATTAATATTGGACAAATAAAATGTGGCATTTTAATCATGAATCATTGTGAACTCAAGCAATAAACCCAAGTTTTCTGAAAACATTTCCTTAAGTATTTTCCGCATTTGCGAATGGCTGCTAATGACGCAAACAATCCGAAATATAGTATAATATGGTAACTTACACTGCAAATATAATTTATCATTTCTAATAAGATATTAATTAGCTAGGCAGAAGTCATACGCCAAACTAGTGTGCCAAAATATGTAAATCGTTGGTGCATTCATAGTCATTAATTCTTCGAGCTACTTCACTAATTTTAACTAAATTTACGGTAACAATACACGAAAATTATAGCCCTATTTAAAAAATAAATAGATATTAAATTGTGAAAAGTCTAGTGACGACTTCATAATTTTCGTTTTAACAGAATAGATACATAATTGATAAAAAGGGAAAAATATATTTCCCTAAAGAATTAAATAAGCGTAGAAAGAGAAAATAAATACGTAACTGAGGTGGGTAAAGCACTACACCACCGTGTTGCGGAGATAACGTTGCCTTCGAATTGTGATAGCACCTGAAATCGTGACAAACTGGGCTACGTAGCACGAAATTTGCACTGTTATCACATTGTCGCTATGCATCCCGCTAGCTTACGATAACGATAGCGCAGTGTGAAGAATCGCGACCAACGTCTGGTCTCAGTCAGAGACTCTTGAAGGGATTATTTTGAGGATTTGTATTATATTTGTGAGGAAGATAAAAGTGAATAAAATACATTAGATTGTTTTAATAACTGTATTTTGAAAAACAAATTCTGCAGGTGTAGATGGTACGTTTAATGAAATAATGAAGTGTAGGGAAGAGTTACCTATTACTCGTCTTCGTGAATTGTTTAACTTATTTACAAGTTTCAGTCATATCTAAATATTGGATAATTTACTAGTTTTATCATTGTATAAAGGGAAAGGGAATATGATGGAATGCAATAGTTATAGTATTTTGAGTATGCCGGGGAAAATAATCGGTTAAAGTGTTGAATGGCGTTGCACAGACGGTAGCAGTGGAATACATATGGGGAGTGCAATGCGGTTTTATGCCTGGTAAGGATTTACAGATCATTTGTTTGAATTGTAGCAAGTGCGTGAAAAATTCATCGATTTTCAAAAGAAATTTCATTGTCCATGCGCTGATTTGGAGAAGATATACGCCGAGTTAGCAGAGAAGTAGTAGTGTTAGTTATTAGGGGAGGCGATCGACAGCCGAGATTATTTGCGAATAAAGGGAAGACATGGAGAGTTTTGAGATAATGTGGAGTGAATGAACAGAAATAGTGCTATGGCGGCAATGCATGAAAATAGTTCGGTAAGTGCTATAATAAATGGTATATTAAGTGACGTTTTTGAAATAAAGCATATTTTAACACAAGGGCCATCATGGCCATGATGATATCGAAATGCCACATGGCTGTTCAATGTCTTGGTGGTCAAATCTATGAAGATTGGGTGCACTGATATCGTAGGTATAAAGATTTTATATGTAAATGCAAC
The DNA here is from genome assembly GCA_002093875.1 of Calopteryx splendens. Taxonomy (NCBI): domain Eukaryota; kingdom Metazoa; phylum Arthropoda; class Insecta; order Odonata; family Calopterygidae; genus Calopteryx; species Calopteryx splendens. Next base: position 143,545 of record LYUA01001532.1, read on the forward strand.
CGTTCTTCCGAACACCGACGATGATGTACCGCCGGCTGAGAGCTGTGGAGAAACCTCAAGGACAGAAAATCATGAATGAAACAATGTATGAAAGTGAAAGAGGCGAATGAAGAATGCAAGGATGTGGTAGCATGGTCAAAATCAAAGGAGGTAAGTTTCCTTAAAGAATCTAAAAAAATAATCAGGCTTTTTAATTTTGCCTACTCCAAATGGAGCTACGTGAGTGATACTCATGAAGTTGACATGTCTGACATGAAAATTACTTGCTAATAAGAAATTCAATTTAAAAATACAGTTTACTCAATAGAAATGGGCTTAAGGCTCCTCTACGTATGAAGCGGGAAGACTCTATTGCCAATAAAATTTCAAGCTGTAAATGCTGCTAAAATTTTGCCGTCTCTAAACGCTAAAAAGGGATTATAATCGAGAAACGGGAATATTGCAATGGAAAATGTAATTCACATATTAAGCTCATTTCACCTTTCAAATACATTTTCACGTTATCTCTCCATTTCATTCAGTTGCTGCAGCCACAATATTCAGCCCAAGAATTACGAGTAGTTTTAGTCCGATATTTATACTTGGATTTGGAGCCACATCAAGTTGAATTTAATTTATTTTAAATAATTCGCCAAACATGATATTTTCAGACACCCCAATGCCACGTGGAAAGTTTTCTAATCCTCTACGAGAAAAACTGGATAGTGATACTGAGCAGAGAGCGAGATTTCGGCATGCATCGCCGTCACCGTAAAGTAATCCGGAAACGAATGCTCGAGTTGCTCACCGAAGGAGATGTGTCTACTCTCATGGAACTTCTGCGAGAGTACCCTTTTAAAAATATGCATGTAGCCTTATTATACGAGTAGAATGGCCGGGCATCCGTTACGCCTCGTTCGGACGAGAACACTTCGAAACCCACCGACCCCTTAAGCCCTTCCTTCCTTCCAGACGCGGAAATTTCCGTGGAAACTTTCTGGAGACTGCTCCTCATCTCATCCTTATGCTATTGATTTCCAGTCATCATCTCGGGCGCAATTATAATCAGATGCTGAGCAAGGTTCCTCGGGACCAGAGTCACTCAAATGATAAAAAAAATCACTTGTAATAATAATAAGCGCATTAGTTCGCTATTACAAACAGGTATTAGATATGACTTTTCATGTGATGCATTGGCTGTGGTTACACTTATTTTTAGTATTAAATGGTGATTATAATTCCCTATGCCAATCCCCGTATCATTTTTTAACACGATTAATAATCAGTAACTAATGCACTAGGCTGCATAGGGCCAGAAAATAGAAGAGAATGGAGAATTTTTATCATAGATCATAGATTACCATTTCAAGTCTCATAAGTCTACCATTTAATCCTCCAATATTTTGAGGCCTTCCCCTCCTCAATATCTTCAAGCACGCAGAATGATGGTGGGGGATTTTTTCGCAGGCTTATATTTATAGCACAGGAAGTTCTTTCCTAACAATCTGTAGCGTTCCAATTTACTTACCTGTAATCCAAATTTAGTTTATAAGGCCATAAAAGCATTCGGACACCATCCACTCATTCGATAACTTTGCATCAACATCAAACTCGCCGGTTTTTTAATTTTAGATGCTACGACGGCTCATACACTCTCACACCGCCCAAAAGAAAGTAAACGTAAACCGCATTAGCGCATCGCAGCCCACTATAAAACAGTGAAACCTGTCTCATCCAATTCTTTGCCTTCCTACCACGGGTTTTCCATTCCCTCTGGATCAAAGCAGACGGCAAGTTAGAAATAAAATGGATACTACGAAAATATGCTACGTACAAAATTGGCCCCGATTTCAGTCTTTAATGATAAAAAACTGAAAGTCGGGTCAAGTCCACAATGTGTTTTGGGCATCCTAAATAGGTAAAAAGAGCTATTTTTTATGAATGAAACAAAGAAACTGGTTTGTTAAGAAATGAAGTTGAGTCCGATTTGAAACCTTTTACTAAATACTATTATTTAAAGGTTACTTCTAAAATAAAAGCTTCACTAAAACCAATAATTCCTCCCTTTCTAGGTATTTTTACTTCAAAACGATGAAAATATTGGTTAAATTTTGAAAGTTACCATTCTTTCTAATTACTAAAATTACCGTAGATTCCTTCAACCACCACAACACTCCCACACACAACAATGAACACCACTCTCAAAAGCACACCAAATGCAAATATTTTATGTTGTTCTAATCGGCGTTCATCATATCGACCTCAATAATTCACCATATTAATCTCTTGAGGTAATGACAAAATTGACCTTACCTCAAGATTAATACAGTAAATATTTTATGACCACAACATGATCACACAACTTGGAATACCGAGATAACGCTTAATTATATGTTCCTTTGATGCATACATTTTACGCTCAGGCATCCTAATCTCATAAAAATATAATGATTACATTCCCATTACGCCTATCAGTTGCGTAAGTATTCTATTCGCGCACAGATTGGACAACGATATCTCATCGTGCAAGAAGTGAATTACAGAATGAAAATGCATGTACGCATGCATATAAATATTTATATAATAAATATAGAGTTGTTTTCGTCCACCTAAGAAGAAAAGAGTTCTCGGAACAAGAGGTCGGGGTTCGATTTAGGAAGTGAGGGGGATGATAGGAGAGAAATGGAAAGGGATCTCAGAGGTGGTGGGGAGGCAAAGGTAGTGGCTTCTTGGTGGTCAGTGGGACCGATTAAGCCGGGGAGATTCAAATGAGTTTTCAATCCACATATGAACCAACTCCCTTGTATTCACCTGAATGTTACACATGGATTTTGGGGAGAGCATCAATGATTGAAACTGTGAAAAAGTTAATGATTGACCATGGGAAGAGGCGTGTTTTATGATTGGGGATTCTAGGAACTCGGGAGATTTTGTAGAATGGTGGTGGTTGTTGAAGCGGGTGGATGGAAAGGGTGGTTGTGCATTTACGTACGTATAGTTATGTGCTGAAATTACGAGAGAGGCGGAATATTACATTTTTGGAAGTAAAAGTGGCCTTTGAAGTTCAAAGGTTTTAATTTCCCCTCTAATATTCGCCAGCACATGCAAACACTGGGGTCGTAGTAAAAAGCCATGATCTCGGCATGCATGATCATTGCATTATTCGAGCTCCAACTTCCTTCACCCGCTCACTGAGGAGTTTCGCAGCTTCGATCTTGAAAAATTGATATTTCTTTGAATCCAGGAACCTGCACAACCAATGTGGACCTTTTGCACTTGATGGTAGAAACCTACTTGCTCTTTTTAACGTTAATTGGTTTAGATTAGAACTTCCTTTTCGACAAATTCGTTAATTATTTTCTAGCATACGTTTCATAAATGTAATCATTACTCTGCTTTTCAAATTTAACGCTTGCTCTATGGTTTATGGTGGGCACAGACATTGGAGCGATGGGCTCATGTACATTTCAATCTCATACATAATGAAGAGATATGTTATCTCCCATTTAATTATAATAATCGAATTTCATGTGATGTACTTGTATCACAGCGACTCGGAAAAAGGTTTCTTTCTCAAAACCGCATTCTGGATAAGTGGCAAATGTGTTTGGCATGTAGTGTGCAAAATATATTCATCCTCGACAGCCTCAAAACCCATAACGAAAGGGAGGGAGTGGAGAAAAACTGGGTACACAGAGAGGATTATAAAAAAAGGTAGAAAAGGTGGAAAAAAGAGGCCCGCTTTTAAGAAGTTTAAAGAAAAGTAATTCCTCTCCCAAGATTCCTCGCTCCGTCTCGGATATAATCCGCCCAAAATTTTGCAGACGGACGCAATGGATAGTGAAGGGAGTCTTTTGCGAAAATTTACGAACAAAAATTAGTTGCCGGTGGATTACCCGAAACGGGGGTGCGGCAAAGCAGGCCGAGGAGGGAGCCCGGATACTGGGTGTTTGTGTTGCTGGGGAGGGAGGGGTTGTTTGCGGGAGTGTTGGACGGCCGTCGCGTTCCCTTAAGCCGTGACGCCACCTCTCGTGACGGGCTGATGCTGATCGGGCGTCGCCGGCATTCCTCCCGAGGGAGACAGCCCCACGATTAAATAGAAGCGCTCTCTTTACTCCCGCTCCGCCATCCCTGTCGCCGCGTCATCCGCGCGGGGAGGGAAGGGAGGAATCACTTCGCTCTTCCCCGGCGGTGCTATTCCTCAGGTAGGGCCCCGGACACCAGGGAGACGGTTTCCCTTCCATTTAGGAACGGAGTACAAGTGTAGGAAGGGAAAAAGTGAGAAATCCTGGTAAATAGTCCCCGTGGTTGATTGGTGTAAGTCCCGGGAGATGAATGGATTCGTGTCGGATTTGTGCTCGAGGGTAAAACTAAACTTAAACGCCCGGCATTTCCGAGCCGCCACGAGTAATTTTCGTTTTGCAAAAAAATTGTCTTCGCTCTTCTTCCCGAGATCCCGCATCCTCGTTCAGGGGACGACCGTATTTGTAATCTGGGAAGGGAATGGGCACACTTTTGAGTGGTCTCGAAGTACCCTGGGGAAACGTTGATGGAAATGATCGGATTGGCGATTCCGACACATTTTATGTATATTTTTTAACGTATTCTGACGACGATGAGTCTCGGAAAGATGACGCTGGAAAACCGTCGGGATGAAAAAGCATTGCTCGACCGGCGAGGGAAATTTGTCTTCCGCCATTTCTGAATAGGTACTCGCATTATCCTTGGCTGTATTTGTTCATCCACGGGCAACAGTTGACACTCCAGGGAAGACTCACTTCCCAATGGCCACGGTGGGATTTTAGATTTTAGGACTCAGCCATTGTTTACAGTCACAGATAGAAACAGTAAAAACATAGATTAAGTTTCTAATTTCATTGGAAAAACAGTGCTATTTGTTCTCATTCAATCAACTTTATCGGGTTGTGGTAACTTGTTCGACAGCTAGTGGCGTCTGAGTCCAGGTATCCACCTGATGGTGCCTCCGGAAACACCAGGCTAAAGCCATTTTGCGTCATGCTCTGGATACCAGATAGATTTGGATTATCACAAGGTCCCTAAATTGTAATTCCAGACGGAGTTGGGCTTACGATGAAGCTAAGCTCAGCCTTCTCCTAATGACCAGTCCGGGCAGATGACCGTGGTCTAGTGGTTGCCACTTTGGTTCGAATAAGGATTTTTTTTCCAGAACGTATCTTACTGTATAAAACGATTATTTGGAACTCCAGGAAAGATGAATTTAATGGAGAAGTATTGACTGTGGGGAGTAACGAGGTTGCATTGGCATGGAACTAGGCCAAGAAATAAATACGAATGAAATCCTCTCTAAATCACTTGTAGCAAGTGCATGTCAGACTAGATTGGAAAAGGGAGTCCAAACAACGGAAGGGCGTTTGGGATAAAAAAAAGTGACGAAGGAGAGGGATACACTTGTACGAAGCTAATTAATGCTGGAAATTAAAAGGTTACTAAATCCGGATAAATGAGCTGAGCTAAAAAGCCGCTAGCAATCACAGAGGTGTATGCGTGCATAAAAACGAACAAAACATAAGTTATTTTGAGAGAGTATTAATATAATAATGGAGGTGCTGGGTACTACACCGAAAATATCTGCGCACATAAACCAAAGGCAAACTAACAGGAGAGCACAAGCCCCTAGATTTATGTCGTAGGCATTAATTTTTTATGGCCCCCCGATGGACTGAGGCCATATCCGACCGTCAACCCAACAACAAAAATTATCACGCAATAGAGTTTCCTTTTTCAATTACACATTGGAATTTTTGTTATGTGAGCAGATAGAGAGTACCTTTCCACCGGTTCTGACGTTAAAATAGCATTGGAACGAACCACATGATACACGGCATGTATTACCCATGATGGATTAAATCCCTTGTCATTTGGGTAATCCGGTAGGCGCCTCTTACTTCTTTCGCTTCGTTTCCCTAATCCACATTCTCCGACTGTTCTCCCTCCTTGGCCAAACGATGCCATTCTAGTCGCTTAAGAGTTTTATATTTGCCTCTCCGTTAGCTCTTTTATCACTCCCGCGATATCATCACACATATCTTCCTTCTCGTCGTCGTAGTCTGCTGAGAGCAGTTATATGAGTACTCGTACTTACACCAATGCGCCTGAATTTTTGTCGGCTTCGTCATAGCCACCCCATCCTAGGATTCTCTCAATTTTCTTGAAAGGACTCATTCGCAGAATCGTCCCAAATACCGAATTTCCACTCGTGGGTTCGAAGTCGATTTTGCCACTCTTCGAAAATCTACTTCGGACCTTTTCCTAGCGTCTTGCCAAATGAGTTAAAGCCCATTCCTCATCATATTTCTACTTCAAGGATTCTCTTATAATCCACCTCGGGGCCGATTAGGAAAAGCTGGTTAAAATTAATAACGCCGTCCTTTTATCGTCTAAGCTATTTTAAGAGTATCTTCTGATGTTTTTTGACACGCAACAATCGATTTTTCAATCGTTTTTTTTAATCTCTCGTGTGCGCATAGCTCTGAACAGTACACCAAAACTTTAAAAATTTGAAAAAAAACATCAGCTATCATTTCGATGCACCGTTTTCTAAATTTCCCGTTAAAAGACACTTGGACCATTACTTTTACGTATTCACATTATATTTTCCTCATTATACTTAAAGAATATATTCACTCCTAGCATAATCAAAATGATATAGATTGAACTTATGCATATAGATATTTATTATAGCCAATTTAATATGCGACTAGATTTTATTAGTGAGTTAAAATCCTGTGTAACATTATTTTTGTATTCTGTCTTGTGGAAAACGTTCCCAAGAGTTTATAAACGTTTTTAATTTTATAATAAAAAACAGTCGCCTGTTTCTGTCTCAAATACCCGTCAACCCATTTACTGGTCCAATGAATTTACAACGAATGATGTTAATATATATACATTAGCATAAAAGATGACACAAGTATTTAATTATATAGATAAATCATCACTAATTGATCTCCTACGATGATATATCATATTAGCACTCAAAATCCCTTTCTTGGTCGTTCTCCACATTTTATTAACTCCACACTTCCGGTTCAAAATCGCTAATAGATTCTTCAGGAACTCTGAAATGGAGGAAATTAAGAAATCTGAAGTAAGAAGCGGCCATTCTTATGCACCCTCGAAACCTTTCTTTCATAATACTAACGAGGCCTAGTATGTATCATGGTTCTGTCCTCAAGATCCTCTTCTAAAAGCTATCCAATCGGAAATATTGCTTCACTGGTGCTCTCAGCCTAATGCTCTAATAGTTTATAAATTGTAGGTTTTACATAATGCCATGCATAGTCCCGCAAATCTAACTTAGCGATAGCGAAGCAATATATACCTAAATTCAGCGTTGTTTAACTAATGTCTGCTTGTATTAGCTTTCAGAATGTGTGAAAGACTCAAAACTAACTTATCATTGGTCCCAAGAAAAAGTGGAAAGAATTTTATTTTACTTCAGTCCCCTAAACGTTGAGAAAATGGTAATTCAAACACTCTCCTTGAAGAATACTTTACCACCACTAATCTCGCAGAAAAAATCTCCTTCGTAGCACAGTAGATTCTACTGCCGATTTTCGCTAGGAAAACAATTCCCCTCGACGCAGCAGAATAAACATTTTTTGCCGATATTCTCTCAGAAAAAAATCCCTGCGAAGCTCAACAAGCGCACTACCGTGGTGTTCATTAAGTAGGGGAAGTGGGCGGTGACAAACGTGGTCGAGAGGAAATTTTTTAAGAGGTGCGCATAGGATTAGAAGCATACAAGACGAGAAGAATTATTCCGTGGGTTGTAAAATCTAGAGGGTAGGTGGAGAGAACGTCTTAGAGTACGAAGGGAAACCTCTTCTCGCCCAATCATCTCTCCCCATAGCCTCAGGTCACTTTCCTTCCGCTGTGCCCCAGCCCCGGCAGGTCATGCAGTACAACCCTACTGAGTTTTCCTTCTCCACCTCCCCCACTCTCGAAACTTCAAGACCCAATTGTTGCCATTAGCAGGAAGCCATTTTACGGGGAATTCAGAATAGCTTTTTTTGGACTCATTACCACTGTGCTAAAGGCTTTACATTCCAGCTCCAATTCCTAAACCGATGGATATACTTTATTGAAATACACTCTCTAATAGTCCCCTCCTTGCAACCCGGATGGTCAATTAGCTAACTACTGGAATATTGTATTTGAGAGGGTTCCGACAGCTCTTTTGTGGATGTTAGTTTCACGAAAAAAATTATTTTATGAAAACTGCTTCCAGCATGATAACGTGGTGACATCTCGTTGTCTCCCACGTCGCAGTGAAGAAATGTTTTACACAACGACTGTGACACAAAAGTGCGCGGTAGATCATAGAATGGAGCATTTGGCTGTTGTGCCCACTTTCAAATCCGAGTGAATCTGGGCCATTACACCTTCACCAAATCTGTGTGATTTTTCGGGCAACAGAACTTCCTGAGAAATAGCAGGTGTCTCGTGGAATGAGGAACTGCCCCCCACTCCCTAATGTGGGAATCTCATTCGCTGGAGGTTTAAAGACGAGGTGAACTCATCCCTCGCGTATAGAACCAACCTTCGGGTTCATTGCTCCTGTTCGTTAAATGTTAAACAATGCTGCACCTACCACTGTGGTATCTACCTTCACTTATACAAAAGATGTCCATTGTCTCTTCTTCTTGGTTATTGACGGCCCATTAGTAGCCATTCACCTAATCTCTGGATATTTATATGATTTCGAAATAATTTTAGGCCATCAAACACGATTGTAGATCCATGCATCCAGCAATACCGCCGATCATTCTCCACGATAGCAAAATTTTGTCGAGAGCACTCGCATATTTCGCAGTTATCTCAATTTTTTCTCGGCTAAGCTAATAGCTCGCCCTTCATCCTCAGCCCTGTTAAGAAACTCAGTGGCTTAAATCTAAGCTTAGAGAAAATTTAATCGATTTTCCAATTAACTATTTAATTGACTCGTAACAATTAATTGAATATTTAGCATTGCATTAGTAAATCGATTATTTAAAAAATATACAGTTCATTGTTTATGGAAAACTTGAAACTTCGCCATCAAACTCTAACTTATTATCAATACTGACAATGCTATCGTCAAAATTGTGATTTTCCCCCGACTTCAACGAAGTCAGGATGGATTTACTGACTTTTGCTTTGAATTCACAGTTTATATAGTGTAAATCCCAAGGGAAAAAACAGCGTCGATTATGAAGGAACACGATCGATTCAGCCAACTAACCGAGCGAAGAAAACAATCGGTCGAGTTGTCTCCGAAGTTCTGAGGGAAACTACGGAAGTGCTTAGACATTAAACTCGTCAATATCGGGTTCAGCTTTTTCGATTGTCCTTCTCTCTCGGTGAAATCGTTGAGGGCAGCATTCACTTTATAACCATAACTCTTCCTTTGGGGAGAAACCAGACAGACCTCCACCAATCCTTATCCCACTAGGCTAGGCGCGTGGACTCCAAACAAATACACCCAGTGGTCACAGATCGAGCTACAAAATGTTTAGTTTAGAAGTGATAGAAACTTTTTGCTAAAGAACTGAAATAAGATGAATAGAAGGAATGAACAAGGAAGAAGTTTTTCAAAGAGAGAAATGTATAAAAGGCAAAAAGAAGAGGGTAATTAATTCTCCAAATTGTGAAGCAAAATATTTTGCCGATGATCGTAAGAGGAAGGAGCATTAAAAAGGAATGGGCTAAAGGGGAAGGACAAGGACGAATTACGAAAAGAAGGTGATGGAATGAGTAAGCGCAAGGACAAATAAAGGATTTCAGATTGGTAGGGAAGAGGATAGCTTGAAAAGCGGCTAATTTTCAAAGCTCGGAATCATGATTGGAACATAATAGGCATTACCATCATCATTGATTTTCAATCCGAGAATCGAATCGTAGTAACTCTCAAAGCTATCCCGTGACTTATCGATTTCTTCATGCCTTCATAATTCCTTGCACTAGCGTCTTCCATTACCTGCTTCTCTTAATCCTTCCTTTTATGGCTTCAAATTCGCGAATAGCTGTAAATGTTAACGAAATTTACTAAGCACAAAAAGGACAAAAGAGTTTCTACAAGTCCCTTTCATGGACCCTTTTAGCGTGGTATTTATTAAACTAGAGGGTTTACAGTGGATTTATTAAACCATTAGTTTCCTTATTCTTCTTACAAATGCATTTCAATGGTTTCCTTCCTCAATCACTCTACAAAGGTCCTCTCCTGTTTTACTCGGTCTAATCATTTTATTTTCATCAATATTTATTTCTCTGTTGGTGCTAACCGCCCATGTCTCACAACCGTATTCAACCACATAATGTTCTTTTTTAAGTTTTTCTGAGCCACTTCCTTCTAGGCTGGTTAAATTCACGTTAAAAAAGTTTTATCCCTGGAAAGACCCTTTCTTTGCTTATCCAATTGCTTGCGATCTTGATGCATGTGTATCAAAACCTTTCTATTTGTTCTAGTGAGTCCTTTCCTTATCTTGTTTAAAAAGTATTTTCCTTACGTCAATTACCTTTATTTGTTCTTGATCATTATGAGGTTGTAAATTTTCAACACTATGATCACTCATGATGATGAAAAATTATTTTTTGTGAGTTAACCATCCCTACTAGGTGGCAAATGTGTGGGGAACGCTGGTTAACTACCTCCGGCAATCAAACGCGGTTCCACGGTGTTGGAAAACATTACCCACCGTACTGATCCGTTGACGGCAACGCGTCCACGAAGATACTTATGAAGAGCTTATATAGGTATAGAGCATCATTACCATTGAAATATGTACCTACTCGTAATAAAACCACACTTCCCCCTGGGGCAATATAGTTAGTACATTAGGAGAAGAATTGCGTCAGGCAAAGAAGTACTTACAAAGTGGAGGGAGCTGATGGCAAGGAACTTGAGTAAAGAAAAGATTAGTGAAAACCTTGACATGGATCGTAGTTTATAGGTAATGGCTCCGACGCTTTGTTGCTGAGACAAGAGGATAAGCGTAGATCGTAGGATTCTGAGATATCGTTATGAGGATGAAAGGAAAAAAATAAATTGGGTAAAAAAAAAGAAAATTCACAAGGCGTGATAGGGTGTAAGGAGAGGGTCGTAAGGAGAAATTCGAAGAAGCCGGTGGAATTGGATTCAGGAACACGGAGAGGCTTTGAAATGTTAAAAATGTGGGAGAGCGCAGGGCGAGTAGATTAGATTAGAGGCAGTGGGAAAAAATAGGCATTTTGTGCGGAATGAAGGGAGTTAGGAATTAAAATTTGGATGAAAAATGTATATTACGAAAATGAAAAATAATTTATTGATTAATGAATTTATGAGAAACGGTAATTGAAATTTTGGGATTTTAGGGTTTTCCGTGTAGTGTTAGGAGGGGCATAGACGCGTAGTTCGCGGATTTCTTAGTCCCTGGATCCATGAAAAAACCTAAATTGATCAGTAGACTACTGCTAATAATAGTGCCCCTAACGCTCTCGCTAACTTACAGAAGTGACACACCAAGTTCGGGTATGAGCGGCAGCTTGAGGTGCGAATTCGGGGAACAAACCTCACGTCTGAGGCGGATGTGTGTGTTTTCAACGAGGCCGGAGTCGAGAAGTGAGATCACAAGGTCGCCTGCTTGGCCATCAGGGGAAGAGGGGGGGGGGGAATAAATTTCCTTGGGGAAAGATTCCTCTCGGGTATGGTTAAAGTTTCAAGGGTTGCCCGCGAGACAAGAAACGAACAGCGGCGCCTGCCGGTGATCTAATATCAATCATAATAGGTCGACAGATAGTTATGAGGAACGGAAGAGAGGTTCTGCGCATTCGCGGGGACCTTTTGAAGAGGACGATCCTCCCTAGCCTACGATTCCCTCCATCCCTACACGCCCTCCATCCACCCCTTCCCGTCTACCCACTGCGAAAAATCCACGAGTGCCTACTTCGCGCCCCCAGGGATTGGAAATGCTCAACGCAAACGCAGTGGCGGACGTGGAACACAACACGCATTTTCTTTTCCACCGCGGTTTCCCCCCCTTATTTTCTCCTTCTTGCCGCCAGGGAAAAACGAAAGGTATCGGGGCATGATAGGGAGTGGAGAGGGAAAATGAAACGCTCCAACAAGTTCTCGACCTTGAAAGAAAAGCGAGCTAAAAAAAACTCGGGATAAATTTTTCGATATGAATGTGTCTGTGCGAGTGTGTGAGAGAGAGAGAGAGTTTGTTAGTGGGAGGGAGTTGGGTGGATGCGGCCGTGGCAGAAATTAAGGATGCAGTGGTCCATTGGTGGGAAGGGAGTCGAGAGGTGGCTACGTCTGGGTAACGGGATAGGAGCGGTGGAGGCGGCGGCGGCGCGGTGGGGTAGTCTGCGGGAAAGGGGTGGCGCGTGTGGGAATCATAGAGCAAGCGACGGGGAGAGAGATAAGTTGTCGCGAGGAAGGAGGCTAAGATTGATGCAAAGGAGTTCGTTTGCCGGCTGTTAAGTGAGTCAGACGCTCACTGGACGCGTGGAACGCGCCTCATAGACTCCACGCCTGGCGTAAAATCAAGCATGGGATCCCACTATGAAGCTCTCGGCTGATGCATTTGATGATGCACGCTTGGCCACCGCGTGAGACGACGAGAGGGCGAAGGAATGAGCAGAGCGGAGTACGCCCATCCCTCCCCACCTCTCGACCCTTTCTCTCTTCCTCTCGAATAGACCCTTAACGACATGTTTCCTCGTTAACGAAACACTGTGCAAAGGAAGTGAATTTACGTGGCCCTTTTCCTTTGCTCATTTCTCCTTTATTATCCTCCTAAGGAGAAAAGAATAGGTTGTGGAGTGAAAAACTAACATGTAAAAGAGCATTTCGTGAAAACTCCTAAAGCGGTCGCTCGTATGGCGTTGCTCTTATTGGAGTAGCGTGATATATGGGATTATTTTTACCGAATACGATAGGTAGGCAGTTGCGGTTAGGTTGGAATCAGGCTGAGGAAGAAGTTTTATCGGAAACTTGGCATTAAAATTCGTTTGCTGCACAGCCATGTCGTTTAATTAAGGCCATGGATCCACGGTTTAACGTAGGTACCATCAGAACGACCGACGGAGGTTGTACTGAACTAGAAGTGCACTCCACAAAAGATCAACTTAGACTGGAACGCATCAAAACATCTGAACATCTGCAAAACAACCAATGCCAGGAATTATATATCGGATGGTATCATACCGTTGTTGCCCTTGCTCATGAGTTCATTCCACGCCGAATTTACGAATCACCTCGAACCCTATAATACCATGCCTGCATCCGTTCTCACGATGGGAATCAATTATCAGACCCACGTGGCCATCCCAGAGTTTTCTCACCATTAAACGATCCAGGATGTCAGAAAAAAATCAGTTAGAACATTGATTACTTCAGTTTTTAGGTAAACTTAATCCAAGTCATTCCATACAGAAAACTAGACCTACCCATTCGTTCTGTGTTCCTTATACCACCTTAAGTGCATATGACAAGAAGGTTCAACACCAGTCATAAAACGCGAGGGAAAGACGGTGATATGATTAAAGACCAGGAGCGCACATTGTGCCGCATTCTTGAGACTACACCGTGGAACGCCAAGTTAATCGTAACCACGAGGGCTGTTCGATAAAGACTTGATGATATATTTTTAATTAACATTATTTAGTGTTCAAGCATTCAATTTTGTGTTTTATTGTTAGATATGTGATATGTGTGATAAAAATATGTGATACAAGATTTGACTAAAGTATTGCGTCAGCGGCAGCAGTTGCGAGTTGAAACGTTTGATTCGCCTGCGGCAATGATGGTGGTAGCACGCGACGAGCAATACTGCAATAAAATTTGCATCCTCCTGAAAAAGTCTTCAGCCGAGGCATATGCAATACTACATGAGGCTCATGTGGAGTCTGTTCCTCCGATTTGGCACAGTTAGAAGTTGGTTTAAATTGTTTAAATATAGGGAGGCATTCAATTTCAAAGGAAGGTTTCCCGGAGCTCCAGTCACTGCCCTTGCAGAAGTAGTAAATATTAACACCGCTGCTGCCATTGCGAGAGATAATCATCGAACAGCCCTAAGAGATCCACCATCAGAAATATTGAAACTTTCACTGGCTGCCAACCCACAAGATGAACCCACATGAACGTTGCTCATGAGACGTGTTTGTGCGTGGCGGGCTCCGAGACTGCTCGTACCCGAGCTACAGGGGGTTCGTGTACAGGCTGAGTATCTCGCAAAACTCTATCTATAGTCCAGACTCACGTGACCCCATGTGACCTTTTCCTGTTCACCAATGTGAAGAAACTTCATCGCGGAAAGCCAACATTTGCCGTAGGCGAACTGAACATGTTTAAACTTGAAACGGCAGCCGCTGACGCAATGCTCGAGTCTAATCAATGAAACTAAATCCACATGTACATTATACATAATGCTAACAATGTAGCATAAAATGAAACTTTTTCACGATAGATTATGCGAATAAAAAGGGACGATTTTTTTCATTGAACAATCCTCGTATATTGGCAATCGACATGGGTTTCATCAAAAGTACTGCGACGGAAAATCCTAGACGTAAGAGCCTAGAAACTAATATCAACGCCTAATGCTCATTTGCCATGTTGCCTAATATATTGGTGTGTCCTTCGATTTGCGTTGTGGTCGCGAATTTTTGCCAGGGGCAATAAGTCCTTGAATCTGATTGCTGTGCAGCTTTTTCTTTAATTTGGTCAATATTGTCTGGCCTTCCGATATAGTGCGGAGCTTGGACTATTTCTTCGACATCGCAGGGTAAAGTGAAAAAAATGACGGCTTTGTAGTAAGTTTAGTCATCGAGCCTTTGCGCCTCCTGTGGTTAAATTATTGTTTTTTTAATTAAAAAGATTGCCAATTTTCAAGGTGAACAGTTTATAACAGTAACGGATTTCCTCTGTGTTTCACGTCTAATTATAACTCCAACAGCATCAAGACAAACAACGTCCATGCAATCACTTCATCATTTCCCTCGGAGTACCTACTGTGCAGCAAATTTCCATTAAAAAATAACTCCCGTTCAAAACACGGCATCCTTGCCCGAGGCCGGATTCGAACATGTGACCTTGGGCGTGGCTGGTGAAAACCAGGCTACTCTGTCGGCATTCAACAAGCATTCCATTTCAAAAGCCATTCCCGACCGCCTCCGTTGATGGAAACAACATGCGGTACATATTTTAGTACGCAGATGACCCTCTAATAGAAGCGTGCAACATTCCACGTGCTTTGCTTGCAGAATTTAGCTTTCTGGGTTTGCAGAACAAAGCGCTCTGGATTTTAGCACTCCCCCTCCGACATAATAATAAACATTAACAACCAGCTAGATCTACATTTTGGCCATCTTGTTATCCCGTATAATCCAGCCTAAATAACGGTACTCAGAACTTGACTTTATAATCCACGTGATTACAGATATAGGTATTAACGGATGTAGGTGCTTAAAGGTAATTCAATATCTTTGTCATTTTCCACTTACTGTTGGTGGCATTTCTATATTAAATTCTGCATGAGTAAACACATCAATACACTTTAGATGTTACAACTTCAAATCAAGTTTTTTTTCCCTAAGTATATTGTTCACTCTTCAAAAATGAATGATTATGTAATGCGGCATTGAAATTTATCGTACAGGACTAATGGCAATGACCTTCAGCAATGATAAAATTGCCTCAATTTTTCTTGAGTACTCGTTTATAATTTTTTCGGTAACATCGGATAATTCGAACGTAGCTTGTAATTTAAATTTCATTTTGAATTCTGGTATGAGCAGTGTTATTGACAGGTTTATTGAAGGAGACTGGATTATGATTATACGCGTGCATAGCCGTCCATTATAGATCACTTCCTTGAGGATGCTGGAGCAAACAATATGGAGGTAGAGACCGGAATAATACCGTTACGCCGGGAACCAAGCCTGACCCTTCGACATGTAAAGCCAGTGCTTTAGTCATGATTCCAATTTCAAGTTCCCAGTTAGTCGTACGGCAAGCATTTCCTCAAATTTAAACAACAGCGTTGCTTCCTCCATTAAACCACACCTACCTCTTCGATTTTCCGCTTCCTAATTTGTCGCCTTAAACTTTTCGTTCCGTTCGGTTTGATCAACACAGAGAGTAACGATAAACCTTGTTTCTTAAACAACCACATTTTCTGTCTACAGCCTAGTAGTACTTGGCACTTCCCCGACGATCGAAATTCTTGGTTAAGGTTGGACTCCACCGCAATTTTAGAGCATTCAGCATTGAAAACATTGTCGTTTACTGGAGAGTAAACCAGGAACACTGACTATACCACTTAAGTCAATACCAGTCTCGGTAGCTCGCTGGAGAGCTGAGTGGCTGAGTTTTATCCGAAGATATTTCGAATGTAATTTTCGATGAAGGATAAAATCGCTTGGCGTTTTATTCCCCCGTTATCTCCCCAAAAGCCCCGTGCATACATACTTGACCGACTACATTAGCAGTCGGGTGGAGCAGCGATCGCTTGAGCTCCAATGCCTTCTTAAAACCGTGAACGTGATCAAACTCGGTGATTCATTCAGACCTCAGCACAGCATGGTCACAACGAGGAAAAAGAATACATTTGTACTTGATGCAGTCGTCACACGGCTTACTTGACGATTTTCGCACGTTTTGATGTAAATTTACTGCCTCCTGTGACTGTCTAATATAGGAAGCTTTGAATTAGACGATCCTTAACACAGCTTACTGTAATTAAAAAAAAATAGTGACAAGTTTGTTAGAGCGCATTGAATTCATAGGCACATTTATCTTTGCAAAAATTCATTTCTTTGATTGGGCACTTGAGTGTAATTTCAAGAGCATCCGTCGGGGGAAATGTCCTAAACCCCGAGGATGCTCAGCTAATGCTAGAGGAGGTTCATTTGATGTCCACAAATAGCACGCATCATCAGGTGACATGCACCAATAGTTTGCTACCATTTTCAGCACATGATATTCTATCACTCATACGCGTCACGGGACATTAGTTTCCACGAAATATCTGCCTCCTCATTACATGAAAACTTTCCCTTCGCTTTACTGCACGAAAGAATGACACGTTGCGAATATAAATAATCAAAATACCTACTCACGCAAACCCAATACCATTAGAGAGAGTTCTTCAGGAACGTTCATTTCAAGCATCTCAAGTTGCAATCCCATGGATATCTTATTTATCATCATTCCATTCCCCTCGTCATGATTTTTCCTCCTTTCTTTAATTTTTCTCGTAATGTATTTTTTTAAAGGGGAGCGAGCACTACTCGCGGAGGAGATCGGGAGTTATCAAGTCAGCGATATGCCTTGAAGTCGCGGGTGAAAGTTATTTCCGCGAAGGCGACGCTACACGATGGGAACACGAGAACAAGGAGCATGAAATTCGCGAGACAATCCCCTTTCCGTGCCGAGCGACACCTCCCTTCACTCCCCACACTTTTCCTATGCAAATAAACGTGATCCCATCATCAAGCCGATAATGCCCCCGGAGGAACACGACGGTGGCTGGGGAAAATAAATGGGATGGAGCGTGATGGAAGGCAAACGAGGTGAAACGATAAATTTTAGAAATTATTATTGTTTCTCGAGCCCGACCCAGCCTCAAAACTCACGATGGACGGCCAGAGACGACAATTGTCTTGAGGCACCTAAAATTGAAATATTCTTACTTACCTCTTTCAGGGAGTCGAAAGAGAGATTCCAGTGTAATCCCATCTGCTGCTCTCTAACTTCGTGAAACTTAGCAAATATTGACGTTTTTTTTCGATGTGGAGATATAGTAGGTGAAATCCTTAAGAAAGAATTAATATTGTTGAAATCGTGAGTTTATTACAGAACGTCGGACTCTCGTCCGGTTATAATTTCATCACGAAATTGCATAATTAATTCTTCTTTGAAACATTTACCATTGAAATGGAAATAAAATATCATTACTGCTCCGTATTTAATGTTTGCTTGTTTTATTTTAAGTCTATACGCTTTTCTATCGCGTAAAATGAAGTCGCGGAAACGGCAGTTGTTGGCGCCCTCGGTTTCTTTTCGGTTAAATGAGTCATCGGCTGTGATTAAGTGATTTAGGCTAATGAGGAATTATTGCGCGACATTACTTGAGCCCTCAAGTCAGCGTAAATCCAAATGCATTCTGGAACTTTCTCCCTATCTCTCGTTGGAAATCGAAAATTAGCGGCGCAATTAACGACTCACTTCTAAGGCAATCGTCAGATTAAGAATCCAGTTTCTACAAAGTTTTAGCTATTGTTTTCCATAGCAAACCATTCCCGGATGCTTGTACACTCGCTCGTGATTACGCTGCGGTTTCACCTCAGTTCATTCGAACGGGTGAGTGATTAATGCCAAAACACGCCATTTCTTCTTCCGGATCCCATATTGTTTGGCGAGGAAAACTATCCATAACGGTCGACACTACGTCCTACACCAAAACTCACTCACTCACTGACCCTTGACCAAGGATACAGGCGCCAGGTAGAAAGTAAAATGAACTCTTATCTTTGTGAGCTACGCTCACATTGCGAAGGTGTTTTCGTTTTTGAATTCAACCTAAAATACAAGATCGGTAGGAAAATCACCACCAGGACGGCACAAAACAGCCGTAAGATATAACCTTTGCAAGCTCCCTACCACCAGCACTTACATATGCAATACAATATAGGTACTGTATTTTATATCCAACCTCAAGTATTAATATGAAGTTTAAATCATTATAAATTGAAAACCACATTAATCAAATTGTATGCAAAAATATGCTAGGCCTTAGTTTTCATTCTTTCGCTGTCACTTATGCTTGTCTGTTAAAAATTAAATGTCAACCATATCACCAAAAAGAATACCAGAAAGCACGAGGACTTACAAGCAAGCCTTCCTATACAATACTTCCTTATACATTTATAGTTAATGTGTCCTGGCACTACTAGCGTATCGCAGTTGTCAAAACTATCACTTTTTGAATGACAAAAAATACATTATATATATACACACATTAATTAATTATGTATGTATGTATATATATATACTTGAATTAAAGATGTTTCTTGAGGTAAATGGTCAAA
>LYUA01001532.1:173288-186205 GCA_002093875.1 Calopteryx splendens
AAAACATTTGGAAAAATACAACGAAAATCATTGGGAAAGTCACCTTGCTTGGTTTCCAAGATATCTATTATTGTAAAATTTAGCCGTTTCCTTCCACATGCAATATCATTGTATTTTCCCAATGAAACTTAACGTAAAGGTGTAGTGAAAGCTTAGACACGCCCTCATGGTCACATGGCCCTGGCAACTGGTTTACTTAAGTATGTTCGAAATATAAATTCGATTTCCCTACCCTGCACGCCTGTATACGCTTCTTAGTACCCAATTCCATTAGCGTATAAGCTGAACATCAAAACATTTAGAGGAGAAATCGAAAAGAAGCAGCGAAATATTAAAAGCATACCCAAAGTGAGTTTAGATCAATAATTGGTCTTCTAGTATATCTCCTAAAGCTTGGATATGGGAATAAAAACGAATGCAAAACGGCCCATCGGTTTTTCCAAAATGTAAATATTTATAGGGAAATGACACCCGTGGAAGATTTGGTGTCATTTTACAAGCATCATCTAGTGGATAACATGTAACATTTGAACGTTCAAGTTATAATGTAAGAACAATGTCTTGGCACTGTTAGAATTTTAGTGAAGAAAATTATTGGTACAATGCCCACCACGGTTTCTCTAAATTGTAACATACAAACTTCAGGTGATTTCTTCTGCAATTCTGCCAACAGTAATTCTACCCTCGGAAACTCAAAAAATTGATTTAGGAAGCACAAAAAATGCATTACAAGAAAAAAGAAGTATAGCGATGTATTTGCTAGATATTGCTCCAGAATAAATTCGTAATTTACAAAATGTATCTAAATTTCTTACAATGCCTCCAAACCCTATTATTTCAAGTCTAAGGACTCTGTCAAAGAAATATAAATTAAAAAGACCTTTACTCGAATTATTTGCAAGTTTTAATGCGCTTTTTTTTAAATAGGGCACAAGCCTTAAATCCAATAGCCTTAAATACTCAGCCGTTGTAGAAGGGAGGAGGACCTTCACGGGGCGAGTAATAGGAGCAAATATTAGGGCAGGTGATTACTGTATCTTACTGCGTCACTGCGTTAATGTTCTTTTGCTGTTTCAACATTACATAAGGTTACCGTGTTCAAATAAACCCCTGACGAGGAAGAAAAGGTGTCACGAGAGAAGTTTGTTCCTGGAGTGCAGTATGCAGTAAACTAAGATAAGAACGTAAAGAGATACCAATCGTGTGCTGTGCGTCATTTGAATGATAAACGCAATTTCGCGACGGGAAGGAAGACTGCACACCCACTCATTCCACTGCTTTGTCTAAGGTGCTTCTGTTTGGTATGGGCTCAGGAGAAAGCTTGTAAAACTGTCACTTAGTGATACTGTTCATTTCACATTCCTATTTGGGTTTATAGACAACTGCCAGCCACAACAACCTCTAACTCATTTCTCACAATGTGTGGTAACAGGGAGGGCTATGGTGGTGGAACATGTTCATTTCTGCTCTTGCACCAATGCATAATCTAAGTAAATACAATTTTTTCTCTTTGGCCATTCATGTCACGAAAATTCAAATATATATACTTATCAAGCACCATATTTGATAATTTTCAAAGACAAAATACTATTCACATACCTACGTAGGAACACCGATGCAGCGGATATTTTGTAATTCTTTAGTAATACCTACTATTTAACTATTCTTTTAACTAGATATCAAACAATGATTGAGAGACCGTTATGAAATGTAATATAATATAAAACCAAAAGTCTTGTAATTACAATATATTCGTTTATACGGAGGTGCTTAAATAGAAACATTAAATGAAACCCATGTAGGTATTTGGTGGCTCATTGATTTAAAAAAGAAGTTCTTCGGATGATACAAAAAAATCTCCTAGAAGTATTTCTTTGTCTGATGATAAGGAGTAGTAGTTGTAAAAGTTTCTTCAACTACTGCTGTCATATCACTCCATTAATCTAAGCAAAGGGACCCTTTATGACTATACTCAAAATAAATGCCGAACTCACGAATCTCATACATGATGGCGAACGGGTAATCGACAGAGATATCCGAATTGGGCTTTGATTCTCAAATAAGATGATAAAGAAATCTATTAACTACAAAATTTCATGTCTGCTAGTTCAGACTGCGCTAGTGATCTTAATTATCCATTTCTCATACGTTTCTGTTCATTGCTTGGAAGAAAAGTTCGGTTCGAAAAGTTTTGACGCGCAAGTTAAACTTTGGTCAATAAGAAAAAAATTCCTTTTTTGCCAGCATCGTGTCTTTAGTCAATTGATCCTCATCACATGCTCCGTTTTATCGACTCTGTCAAGAATTTCCTCGTTTCTTGTTCCTTAATTAAACTTAATATCTCTCGCAGATGCCTTCAACTCCTTCCCCATAGGCAGTTCTCTCCACTTTCCGTCTCGATAAAAATCTTCCAATATGGTTTTAGATGTTAACAGCTGTTCCCAACTGAGGTAAGCCCTTCTGAGTGGCAATTCTCTGTTTAACTATTTCCTTTTTCCTCTGCTCCCATCAGTTTATGAGCCAGTCAAAGAAGTAAAGGTGAAAAATATCTCTCAAAATCTCAGAGAAAGGTTTTTGCCACAGAGAGATACTTTTTAAACGGAAAAAGTTACCGTTAGGTACGTACCGAATTGGTTGGTATGCGGTTCGAGTATACGGCTCGCTAATTGGTTCGAGCATGCGGGAATATAGATTCATCGAAAATTCCTGCCAGAAGGAACCCTTGTTGTCTACTTCTATTTCGATTAATCGAGTAGACTAAGTGGGCTTATTACGAAAATGAAAGCGTTTTTTCAGAAAACTAATCTTAGGAATTGACTGTTTCCCTCCTCAGTGGGCTACGGTTTGCTTGGTTATAATGATTAAGAATGAATAATATGTTCTCTCCTTCTGGAACAGGGACGAGTATGCATTGGATCCACGCAAAAAAAATTATTTTCAAGCATTAATTCCTTATTTACCTAATTTATTTCTGTCATGTCACATCAATAGACAAAATGATGAGAGTGTAGCACTTGGTGGCTTATACCTGTTGCTGTCCTAACAAATGAACCACAAAAAATTCCCGTTTGCAACGGAAGATGACAGTCCTTTTTTAATACGAAAAGAGATGAATGGGTTCGTTCAATCTGAAGCGAAATATCAGTTTTATTAATGAATATCAGTGTATAGACCCTAAGAATAAACGATTTTTTGCAAGGCATTTTTCTAATAAGTAAGTATCGCTTAAAGATTTGGACGCTTTTTTATGTGTCAATTGGTGAGAAAGTATTCCCGACCTTGAAAGGTAACATTTTAAGCCATGAATTCGATCCTAGACTCACCAATGAGTAGCAATGGATAAGAAGGAGATTCTTAACGCTGCAGTGGCATTTGTATTTTTACTTCGTAGCACGAGCTGTCACGTTTGTGTCAGTGAAGGATTAGTGAAAGAGAAGAATGGAGTCCGGCATCCGCGCCACATTTCTCTCGGGTAAGAGGGCTAAGGGATCAGGTTCGTTAGCGTCCCAACTGACGAAAGTTTTCCTCACACAAAGAGTTCCCCGGATAGAATCCAAGCGATGGATAGGAATTCCACTAATAACAATTGGTACGCCACTGACTGAAACCAACTGAGTGAATCTTTCGGCTTGGAAATTCCTATCAGGCACTTCCCTTCGACCTATGGTCACACAATAATTATTATCATAATTATATGTAGTTATACCCCCGTCTCCCTTCTTTCGCGAACGGAAGGAGGCAGAGGGATTATTGAATAACAACAGAGTGCTTGCATCCTCAATTGCCATATTTGTTTTTTTAATGGGGACGTCGAGGATTCAAATGAGATTGTAAATAGCCGACCGAAAGTATTATTCCATCGTTGCAGAGGGGATGCTTTTCGCGGGTTGGTATCTCTAATTTGTATTATATACTGAATTTTACCCTGCAAGCATCTTTTTCCACTATCAAGGAATAAAAAAATGCATTTAAGGGTCATCTTTATCTACTTCTTCACTTAAAGCACTAAGTTTTCAGCCTATTTCGTCTCCACGAGTGACCTTTAGGGGCACACCAATAGTGTGCACGCGGTCTGTGTTTTATTACTCGTTTTAAAATTAATCGCCAAGCATTCTTTTGATACGTACATATGGCATTTCCTCGTTATATATTAAGGGTCATTGAACCGACATTCATTAGTATATTTCGACCAATAGAAGATATATGCCCCGGTCAAACTCCAACCATTCCACCCTGATTGTTGGTGAAGCTATCCGTGAAGGCAACTTACCTCATTTGTGGTTACTATTTAGGATAGTAGTGTTGGAGTTGTGGAAAGTTAGAAATCCTACGTCGGGATTGCCTACTACTAACCACAGCGCACAATGAAACCACAGTAATGAACTCGATGGTTAGTTTAATGTGTGAGAGTTGACTTAACGCCGTACGAAGCCCTACGGCGTGTGAAATTTACACATTGTCACGCGGAGGCAGTTCCTTTCCCTGTGCCGCCTGCGGTTTCCTTGGAAGACCTGGTACCTGAAAAATCACACAACTCGTCTGAAACTAGGCGTATGCAGAGGCTTCACCCGGATTTCATCTCGGGCCGTACAATAGATGAGCGGTCTACCCAATAGGCCACCTGGGGCCCGTCTCTCAAAAGTATAAGCCTACAAGTTAGAAGTTCACAAGTAACTTGTTAGATTTCACAAGTTTAGCTTTAATTTTTTCTACGTGAATGAAGAAGGAGGGCTTGTAATGCTGCTAGTTTCCCAAAGGAAAACAAAATGTTTGACAAGCGAAAACAGTGGAGTCCAGCCACTACTTATTTCGTTATTATTTGAATTGTATGAAATACTCGGAAATATTTTAAGTGTAAACTTTAAACTCAATGTCAAACTTGTTTAAAAACACAAGTCAACGCTCATCTTAGCGATGCCTAAAAAGGCTTAAATGAAATGTTAAGTAAATATTACGGTCAAAATTCAAATATAAACATTTTTAGCGTGGAAGTGACATCGGTAAGAGTTTACCATCGCCGCAGAAAGTGATTTATTCAGGCAAATAATTAGATTACAAATCGAAAATAAACGTATTGAACGAAAATACATGTATAATTTCTATGCGTAACTATGGCATTTTGTTCTCACGTTGGTATACATATTCATAGTTTCCAATACGACATGAGATATTACAAGCTGAACACTTCATTGGTATTCAGCGTTTAATTATAACAACTGGCATTAGGAAGTCGTGTTAATTTTTTCACGAATTCTACTACTTAAAATCATGGGTAAGAACTAGCTATTTCGTTGCTGAAAAGTGCCGTATTATCTCTATGGTAGATGTATTCACATTTACACGGTATAAGACGCAAGGTCAGACAAAAGTCAGTCAAATATCAGTTAAAATAAATAAGTGTGATGTTGCTAGTTTTCCACAGGAAAACAAAATGTTCGACAAACGAAGGCGGCGGAGCCACTACCTACTTCGTTATTAATTGAATTGTATGAAATACTCGTCAAAAAACAACCTTCGGGTCGATTACTGTGTTGGTGGTTACCTAATGTAATACTACATGCTAAATAATTTATTTGACAAATCATGAACCTGTAAATACTTTCTATAAGCTCGTATTTTTAACAGGCTTCCATGTCCTCTTCTTTATTCACTTTAGTTTTCGGCGTTTATGACGCCTAAATCGCTTCACGTTGTCTCCCATTTTGGCTAATCATCCAGAACATCATAGGTCGCCAAATAGTTGGTATATCACCAATTGATCAAATGTTTTCATCACGCCAGTTCGGAAGTAGTCCAATCGCATATATATATCACCAAATCTGGCAACTCCGGCGTAAAATTAATTAACTCCGGCAAGGATTTATCACAAAAATGATGCCTTGTATCTTTTCCTTTACATTGTATTGGCTAGTTAAAGGTAAACACCTTGGGTGGGAGACATAAACGTAAAGTGATAATGTGTATTGAGTTACTTTTTATTGAGTCATCGATTAAAGATCACTCACTGAAGCCACATAAGGGATAGAATGAAATATTTGAACTATATTCTCTATGATGGCTGGCATGTCCACAACAAGAATTACAGATAAGAAATTTATCGCGGGATCTAGACACACTCTTCGTTTGTCTTCCCACATATTTTTCACCGTAATGCATACCGTATATGCCTACCTTTCAGGACTAATCACGGTGAAATAATGTGTCCTATTCATGGACACACTTGTGAATTGTGATTTAGAATGGTAACACTTAAACGTCTACGCTTGAGTGACAGTATTTAATAAATTACCAGTGAATGGAATGGTAACATGTAGGTTTGCACTTATTAAAAACAACCCCTTGATGGGTGTCGCAATGTTCCATTCAATTTCTGTGAAATTATATACCGCGATCCTGTTTGATGCTAACAATTCTATGATAATCACGCTTTTGTGTGGATACCCGAAATAATGCAAGTTCCGTTAACTGTAGTTATGATCTTGGTATATTTTTGTTTGTAACAATATGAATTTCAATGAAAGGATGAAAAACTGGAACGTTTTGAAAAGATACCACGTCAAACAGGTGCTAAAACGGATGCGGAATAAATGTTAATTGAAATCACACCAATCCCCTAGTTTTAAAGGAACGTGACGCAATCTCTTCCCAGTGTGATTGAGAAAAACGCTGATTCCATTTTTAGTCTTGATTGAAATGGGATATTTTTTCAATTTATGAACTGTAACCAGCTCTTTTTTAAAATGTCACTTTTTTAAATTGATTTTATCCTCATAATGAATTTGATAATTAAATGGGACATCTAAAAATATAATCATCTGCATCAGACGACGCAGGGCAACAATATCTCGCGCCCAGCGTTACAAAAACGCAGTACCCATTTCAAAAGGCAAAAAAACGTCAAATGAATTCCATTGCCAGATTTTATCAGCAATTTTTTTTGTGAAACTCTTTGATAAAATACGCCCTTGAAAATTGAAATATCGTTAATTATGATAATAAAAATAAAGACGTTTTTAATTAGTCGTAACCGAGAACAGCTCAGAAACCACAGTGCTGTCGGCATTTCACGGTCTCGCGCGTACGAGGAACGCCCTAAAGTAGGTAGGGGAAGACTATCCGCTTATCCCTCGACGTTTCGCGGACTAAATTCCACCAACAAAAATACTGCCTGGAGGGATGTCGGCAACGAAACACTGTCTTGGAAAATTCAGTGGGAAGTGATGGGGGTGTGGGGGGGGGTGGAGATTGAGGAGGGAGGGAGGGAAAGAAAATGGAATCCGAAAACAGTTCCCTCGCGAAATTTGAGTAAAAATATAATCTCGGGAAGAGAGGGATTCCTCGTTTTTGTTACCACCCCCAATCACTCCATGGAACGCCTCGGCAGGCGGGGGAAGTACTCAAAACGCGACCGACGAGAAGAAGCCGCTGGAATGAGCCCCGCGAAGCGCGTTGAAAAGGACTTCAAAGGGAGCGGCCCGCGTGCTTGATGCCCACGCATAACCGACGAGAGGCCGGTTTGTGCGGGGAGGACAGAAAAAAGACGGACGAAGAGGATTCCCCGGGGAAGGGAGAAATCTTTGCGACGGGAGCTGCAAGGATGGAGGTGCCGTGGGTTTTTTTCCCCCCACCAAACAATGCTCCCTAAAGCTGTGTGGGTAGCTCCGAGATCATGGAAATATTTCCACTCTTTCTCCTGCTCACACCTCCCCAAACGGATTTTCGCAAATCAAAAATGTCGCAGTTTAGATTCTAAAACAAGCCACTTTGATAGAGAATAGAGTTAGGATTATTGGTCTTCACGGCGGGAGGTGGATTAGAGATCCGGGCCACCAAAGCTTCTCATTTTTTTTTACTTTATCACTCCGATGAATTGGTAAATACGCAAGTCGATGCAACTCTCTCTCCGAATAATTGTCACCCCCTTACGCAGAAAACAAAAATGGTATTTCTGCGGAATTTCCAGTAAAAATGTGAAATATATAAGTATCTAGGTTTTAAATATTAATTAAGTGAACATAGAAATAAACCATTGTCGTGCAGAAAGCAGTCATGGATATCTGTTCTCAGCAGACATATTAGTAGCAGACAAGAAGTAAAAAGTGCAATATATATATATGTGTGTGTGTGTGTATATATATATATATAAACATTCATAACATTTATACAAACACATATGTGTGTGCGCTACGTTTTACGCGCGTGCGTTTGAACCCCCTATGGCAACTTCAGATAAACGACTTTACATCTAAAGTATGTAAAACAGCATTCGATGCAGGGTGAAAAAAATGAGATATTGCAATGAAAGGTACATTGTTCAGTTAGAAAAAAATAATTGGGAATTACCATATTACTGCTACTCAGTCAGCTTGCCTTCATGAAATGCTCATTATTCGTCTAATTTCAACAGGTTCTTTCTAAAAATGAATGAAAATAAGCTGTTTGCCCTTTTTTATGCTCTGTCTAAACATCGTATCCACAGACATGAACGCGCAACTCAACCACGTCTACGGCCTAGGTTCTTATCAATGAAAGGCACCTGACCACCATGCAGATGAATGGAAAAAGATTCCTGAATGTTTATTCTAGATTAGCTTAAACTATCCTCTTATTGATTCTCTTGCTTTCGTGGCGCCGTCAGTCTGGCAACCAGCACTACACGGCGAGATTCAACAACACCAGGTGGCAGTACAGGGCGAATCACAGATTCTCTATTTTTCACAGAGCGATGCGTGGACAGCAGTTGGTCTTGAAATGATGACGACCTCATGTGGACGGTGCAGAATGTTTTTCTCTCTCTGTAATTCACGTATTTAATAATAGAAAAAGAAAAGGAACGCTCTTGGGCTGACTTCGGCGGCGGACGATCGAAACACTTTCAGCGGGGGGGTTTATTAAATTCTTAAAAGTGGGAGCCCGTCCGGTCAATATGTGCAACACAATTTTCATAAATTTTTAAGGGAAAGGTTTCAAAAGAATAACGTTTGAAACTTGGGTTTGCCTCGAAAGAAACGTTGTTGAAGCAGATTGGGACACAGAGAACAAAAAGTGTGGAGAGTAATCCAATGCTGGCGAACTCCAGGGCGAGCGTTCCGAATCATATG
This sequence comes from Calopteryx splendens, assembly GCA_002093875.1. Lineage (NCBI taxonomy): Eukaryota > Metazoa > Arthropoda > Insecta > Odonata > Calopterygidae > Calopteryx > Calopteryx splendens. The sequence continues at coordinate 182,390 of LYUA01001532.1, forward strand.
AAAGCACGACATAGGGCTACTCTGAGGAAATAACAAATAAATAATAACTCAGTCATGTCAATTTTCGTAACAAAAAAACAAGCAGTTTTAAAAATTTAATAATTAGTTGCGCCATTATAATTATTATTCTGACATGTTCCATTGACTTGGAGGTCATATCGCACCGAAACTTCCAAGCATGTATACCCGTTAGTTGAAAATACCGCACCAAGATTGATTTGAGCCCATGGCCTTCGCAATATGCAGTACGTTAGTGTCGTAAATAACTTACTTTTTCATCATGTAACTCATTCGTTCGGATTCGATCCGTGGTTAAGTGACGATCACCTAGCCCACGTCGTTAGTTCAACCAGTTTCACGGATGCCTCCCCGCTAATAATCAGATTACTCCCCACTAATATGCTACCGTGTTGTCTATATGTCCCTTAGAGTTTCTATCGAAATAGGCCTGATATTAAAAAGCTTCAGTTTGCTGGGATAGTGTAACACCTCACTGTAACGGCAGATCGGGCCACCTGGACGAAATAAGAGAATAAGCTTTAGCATACGCTTTCTCTCCTCCCCAAAATTCGCCAACACAACCAAACCAAGACCTTCATACTCCTATGGCCGAAGGACCTAATTTTTATTCGTCATTCCTAAAAGAGCATTCCAAGCTCTCGAATTTATATAATGAAGAATGAGCCTCCCGTCACTCGCCCTTGTGGTGACTCGCAGGGCATAACGTAGATGTAGAAGCGTTCGGATGCCTATACCCAAGTACTCGAACACGGTGCTTATAGATGAGGAAATCTAGGCATGGGTATCACGGACGGCTAGCGTAATGCTGGAAGGGGGTTAGCCGGGATTCTGGCCATGTTCCTCTTCCCTCTGCTTTCTCTCACTCAAGTCTCCCTCATCAGCCGCCTCTAGAGGGATGCGTCTCGAGCTTTGCACGAAGGACAACGACCCTCCCATTTCGCGAGCAAGGCTTCGTTTTGGTGTCAATCTATTCTTCATGCGGGTATGGCTTAATGGGGATTCCTTGGAGTAAATATAGTGCACTGACTTTCCCGAGGAACCACCTTCATCGCGCACATCAACGACCTCTGATACGTAACAGTGGCGCAAATATGTTGATTCCAAGCTTCCCAGGAGGTGCTGGTTTACTTTATAAGTAAAAGCAATGTTTTGTACTGCAGCTCAAAGGTTGCACAAAAAAGATATATGATGATAGAGGGTATCCTTCAGTTCAAGTTTCCAAATGTTCCCCTTGATAGATATCATTCATGGTAACATACTAATTACTTACTATTATTATAAATTTGCTACCGTTAGGGAACATGCCTGATGGAAACAATTTTTCGATACATTTGTTTTTTTGATTGCTTTTGATCACGAAAAATTTGATACGGTTATGAAACAAGCTTAGTGAACATATTTTTTGTTTAAAATTTTAATTTGATGATAATACGATCTAATAATAAAATTTGTCGCCTGTATATTTTGTTTAAGATGGATAGATCAAAGAGGTCAGAATAGGAACGATATGATAGATCAGCTTTTCATGAAAATCTTTTCCATTCCTCTTTTGCAAGACACTCTTTTCGTGAAAGAGCTCAAAAACACCTTTAAGTAAGCTGCTACATTCTAATTTCGTTTTTTTAATTGAGAAGAACCTCCCAACCCTTTCCTATGCTCCTCAAATTTCCTTGCCCTCATTTTTCCTAATGCGAATGTAAAAACGAAATGCGAATATTCAGCCTGCTACTTAACGTATACATATCTTGGCAAGATTTTAGAGTGGCACATATCACTCCTTTTTGAAAAATTATTAACACGCGGAAATAATCATTGCTACAGCGTTAACTAATAATATGCCCTGTATAAAAATGACCTCATTAATTTTTTTAATCTTGTCAAAGTAGACACGGCAGTTAATTTTCAATAATATATTCTTTGGAGATATTGATTTAGTCCTTACTAATTTTTTTAATCATATCAGGCATTTGCATGAGTGTAACGAAATTTAAACGACATCGACCTCTTGGTGAAGAAGTGCTTCAAAAGGATGTTCTACACTTCCTGATGACTCATTAATATGGAAGTGTAATATATATTATGATGTCTGGTGCTGAAGATATTACGAAGCGCTATCCAAACTTAAGTTTCAGCAAAGGCCAAACTATGGTACTCTTATGAAAAAACTCAAACTAGGTCGGAGAGAGCACGGGGAAGCTGATCCCCCGTTTTGTACATGTCGAAATCCATTTCCTCTCAATAATTTTGCCTTCTTTTTACCAAAACGTTAAAGAATCGGACCACGGGTGAGCTCTCACAGGCCAAAACGGAAACACGGTGCATGAATAGATTTTCAGAAAAAAAATTAAGTATATTATCAAGTATCATTCGATACGATGACAAGCTCCCCGACTTCTCCAAAATGTTTCATTTAACCAATTAGTGAAGTTTTTGTATGGTGATGTCAGCAAGTTCAGCCTCAGGTAAAAATCTCCACTCCATCCCTTATTTGAGGTTCCATCACTTCTCCTATATTAACAGAATCCTTTAAATGGCTAGAATTAGATGGTCAAAGGATGATATTATTTGAATTTTACACATTTCGGACTAGGTGTGGCATATAGTAATCATTTGACAAACAATCGCGAAAAGGGTTACCAAGTATGTTAAGTGGAAAATATAAATGACGTTGTGAAGTTGATTTCGCGAGTTAAATTTTCCTTCTTTCGGTTGCTTTCAAATTTTTTTAATAACTGTGTGAGTGGCTATAATAACCTACGTTCTACCGTTGATTCCACTGCTAGATTTTCCTCAAAATCCCTTTTCTGCTTGTTTGATTTTTTTCCTTACAGAAAGGAATGCCAATACTTTCCAAAATCCTCTACCCTTGACCTTCAAAAGACCAGGAAATTAACGAAGGAAACATTTCATATGGCATGAAATTTGAGAAAAGGAATATCTACGCTTTGAAGAAATACCACAGTTAAATCTAGACTACGTGAATGTCTCTAAGTGAATACTCTTGTCCCGCCAAAGTATTGCCAATGGTAAATTTGAGTGATAAGTGTATGATCTCCGATTAACATCCAAAAATGTCTTCGAGCTATTAAAAAATTAAACGCTTTTAAATTTTCTTTAAATCTTTATTCCTGGCGTTTTGCAACTAATAAATGAATTCATGAGGTGAGGATACAGACTAAATTTGATAGCGATTATTACTTAGAACAAAAGAGTACAGGTAACAGGTGCAGGAGTACAGAAGAACAGGCAACGCTATTCTTTTCATTCGAATTAATTTAAAAAATATTTTGAAAAACAAAAGGTTAAAATAATATATAATGAGTTCTCTGTTCTTTTGCAGCACGTGCTGTCGTGCTAAGTTTTCGCTTCCTGAATAACCGAAATTCAGGATTATAGAAGGCAGCTCTCGCTTTCCGGGAATAATAGAATTATGATTTGTGAAGTGGGATATGTGAAATGGTATTATCAGTGTTACAATATCTTATTAAAAATTTCTTTCCTTAGATAGCTAAAGCGTTTTGCGTCTTAAAGGTATTACGTATTTCTCTGGACTAGTATTTATTATGTAGTAAATTAAATACAAACAAAGCGAAGCGCGGTTAAGGAAAAGGACTTTCGATTCTCTGTAAAACCACTTCATTTGTCCCTTGAGTATTAGCTATGTGCTCCACTATCCTCACCTGCGACTGCGAAGACTGTAAAAGCCACAGTCCAACGAATTACCAAGTTTGGATCTAAAAAAAAATCTACACAATACTCCCCAAGCCGCCGCTAGGGCGTGTGGCAGGAGGGGGG
>LYUA01001532.1:335436-346452 GCA_002093875.1 Calopteryx splendens
ATAGCGTCACTTGGCGAGTGAAGGGAATTAGTCCTTTGATTTGACCCGGAGCACGACAAGATATAGAGAATAAAGAAAGTGCCAAAGCCGACCAATGATTCTTATGGTGGGGGTGAAAGGTACTCGATCTAAATAGCAAATTATGTACGTTTCGTGCCCGGCGAGGGGGTGTTTTGACCCAAGTTATGCTACCTCATCTACGAGAGACTCATTTTTTTCCCGCGACGACGAGGGAAACGGAAATAGAAATGTTGAACTTTTACCGAAGTGAGTGCGAGCGTTTGCCGTGCTCGCTTATTAATAGAACCTTTCCTTGAGAAGATGTGTTCATGCCTAGGCTTTTCTGTCGTTGCGTTGGCTTGTATTCATGTTTGGCACTGTGTTATTCTCTAAATGCCATTGCCCTTTCGGATGGATCTCGGTCGAGTGAGAACTTGGCAGTGGATTGATTGAACTATTTTTCCAACATGGGCAGAGTTGTATTAAATGTGATTTAAAGATCTCAGCAAGATGGAAACACTGTATGCAAATCAACTGATTTCTTTTACCGCAAGCACTTTCTGTACCTATATGCCTATATGCACAGAAAATATTGAAATTCCAAGGCATGAAATGAACGCCAAGGGGAATTGAGTGGTAGAATTTCCTATGCATTCCGAATGCATTTATTCTTATGCACTCCCTGTTGCCACACACTTTCAGATTCTAACTAACAGTCTCAAATAGAATTTCTGAACACATATTTTGCACCAGGTTATCATAAAATATGGAGATATGCCTAAACGATATTTTTCTATACCACGCATCTTTTAATAGCATTAAAAATCTAATGACTAAACAGCAAACTCTTGCTCAAGAGAACTCAGCAGTGCGATAACCAATGGCTGAGAAAAATCGCATACATTGCCATGATGTGCGAATTAATCAAAACTTCTCTGTTTGCTATCCATTTTATTTTAGACGTTCTAATCCACCACCCCGCTCCTCTCATTTCCTTTTCTCTGTTGCTACTGCCACCCATGTCTCACAGTCGTAATATTCATGTAATATAATATTTTTGTTTATTTCATGGTAGTACTATTGTCGTTTCTTCTTCATCAGACCCAGTATACTTGTCAGATCTCCTTTCTTCTCTGCCGTTCCTAAATGAGAGCATAACTATCATTACTGCCGTCTTTTATCTTATCCTTTATCTTGTTCATTGCCCTCCCAATGCACGGATTAAAGATTAAGGGTAATAGTGAGCAACTCAATCTCATTCCTCCATTTTAGTCCCATTTCTACTTTCACTTCATCTAATTCCTGCCCTATACTCTTTGTATAAATCGTGTATAATTTCCCTGTCGTTTTAGTTAATCCCATTTTTTTACAAGTGCCATTGTGCACCACGTCCTATGTTTTCCACAGAGTTCTTCAGATCCACGAATGTAATAAAGGTTGCTCTCCGTGACAATCTAATTTTACGATAATTCTGAGCGAAAGATTATCTTTTCTGATTCCTCTATTTCATTTCAAACGAATTAGGTAGCCTTGGTAACCTTGGTAGTTTTCAGCTTTTTCTCTCAATTATTGGGTAGATTGTTCTTGCCATAATATTTGATTTGGGCTAATTTTTCGGCTAACCTCCACGTCCGTCTGGAATTTTCTTTGCTGGCCAAAGTGCGATAAAAATTTTCTTTAAATTGCATCGATATTTCTTTTGACGCCATCATGTTACAAAAGAGGTTGCAGAGCTGCCCAAAGGCATTCGCCTGAATTATTTATTTCGATAGTACTCCTTCGATCCATGTTTCTTTGCTTTCCAGTGAATCCTTCACAGCGGTGTCAAATTAAACCCTTAAGATATGGTGTCTCCTTCTAAAAAAATACTGCGGGAAAGGCTGCGAGTGAAATTTGAGCGGAGTCGCCCGATGGGGTTCAAACAAATTAGACAAGTTCACGATTTGAAAAGCATTCGCCTCCCTGCATTCTGGTGCAGGCGTATAATTTTTCACTGTTATTTTACTTCAATTGCGCTGCCTTTACTCTCAAAAAATTAAGTTTAACATCCTCTTTTAGTGTACCATAAATATCGAGTATGTAATATACCATGAACATCTAAAATAAATGAACCAGGGTGCATTTATTTTACGATACAAAGGCTTGAAATACCTATTTGCACTCTTCCCGTATGTTCACATTATCTTCGTCTTATTGAAGAGTTACAGAGCATGGCTGCATATCATTAAAATATCCATTAAGTACGAGAAAATTGTTTCACTTATCACGAATCCGTTGTTATCCAAGTTAAGGTGGGTCTGCTCGGAAATCCTTTATCCTTTCAAAAACCCAAAATCACTGTCTGGGGGGGCTATTTCTCGATTTGTAAGCTATGGATATTTTCTCCACGGGTGACGCACGAAAGAGACAAATAAAAAACCCTGCCTCTTGAATAAAAATCAGTGGTCTTCTGTGTTGTCATCTCCTTTCATGATCGGAAGCAGCGATTTCCTCGAAATCCCGATTTAAAATTTCCACCGAAAGCGATAGGAAAGTGATGCCGTCCATCGATGGACTCTGGCCGGGGCGATAAAGCGAACGGGCTAATGATTCGGGCCAACGAGTTCACTCGCGTGGTGTGAGAAATTCGCAGAAGGAAAAGGAATGCTTCACTTCGCTTACTCGCTCTTCACATAGCCCCCAGCGGAATGAAGGAGCAGCCCAACTCGGCTTCATTCCTCCCTATTTCTCTCTCTTTCCTCGCTCTGTTTATTCTCTTTAATCGTGGGCACGTGAACCATTGAGTGACCTTTAGATATCGCGAAGTGTTAGAAAAGTGGTGGGGTCTAATAAAATGCGCCTCTCTCTTCCATTTTGACGCGTTTTTTCCCTTTAATTTTCTTATCTCCTTGGAGGCTCATTCTCCCTATCATCCATCAGAGAATCGAATGCACTAACCCTTTTCGTCCACCAGAACAGTTTTATTTCCTGATGGAAATTCGTCAGATTAGAAAATGAACACGCTCAAATCATGATTTTATTTCTTTTACTGTCGAGAAAACGAGTGCTTAAACCTACTCTTTACTCAAGAGAGCCATCAGGTGCCACTTCGTGGAACTTATTAAAATTTAAATTAAATATATTTTTGCGGTCCACAGATATATTTATTAACTGACCCGGATTACCCCTACTTTCGTGATTTTACTTGTAAGTGACTGATTAAGGCTGTAGTATGATTTAACTGGATTATTTTCTTCGGAAATGGCAATCCGTAGGCTTAGGAGACAGTGAAAAAACACATCCGATCCATAATTTTATTTCTTGTTGTACCAAAAATACGAGTGCTAAACCCTGCTTTCATTCTTGCCCTTGTAAGCGACTGATTAAGGCTGTACCTATATGTTTTAAAAGAATCCTTAAAAAGCAACCTGGGTTGGCATGGTGAAATACGCTCCTATGCATGCTCTAAGTCCGACCTATGGCTTCCGCGTTCTGGAAACGCGAGCTTCCCGGGTCTCTCGGCAGCCTGATAACAAGGGCAGGGTGAGGAGAAAATGGGTAGATACTGAGAAAAATAGTGAGACTTAAACATATCCTCTGGCCGACTTTAATAATTGTCCTCTTTAAGAACTGTCGTTGAGATTTAGCATTCCGTTTACAGATATTTTCGATTTATCAACACCTTGAATTCAACGTTCTCAGGCTCAAATTAGTGAAAATTAATGGCCTCTGAATAAGTAAACTATGTATATTTTCACAGTGAAATTTACTCCGGTGCTACCAGTTTCGATGACCCATAGGTGACATCTAGGTGCTCCTGATGGGGTCACCTAGCCCTCGAAACCGGTGATACCGAAATACATTTTTACTGTGAAAGTATGCATAGTTTTGTTGTTCAATTATCAATACGTTAATGAAATGCGCACGAATATTTTCAACTAATTTTTCGTGATAATGAGAGATGCAATACAACGCTTACGGTCCTGGGTCACTCAGATACTTTTGCATTACATTAGAATAAAATTTAGCCCCCATGCCTTTGACATGAGGAATATTTCACAGCCTCGTCCTGACCCCATTTTGAAATGAGCTTGGGAGAGCGGAACTTACAAAAATAAAATAAAAACACATTGTATAATATCGGGCTCCCTGATGCTAAAATTTTAAACTATCATCTCACTAGAGACAGTTATGCAGTTCTCGATATAGTTTAGTCATGCAAATAAAGAATCCGTGCTATACATTTGAGTATACCCAGAGGAAATGACAGAATCAATAATTAGGGACTGCTTTCAATATGCGATGCGGGAGTTTAATTATTTCAATTTTTTTAAATTTAGTAACTTAAACGGATTCTCTTGCAAGGAAAGAGCTTTACAGCCATTGAAACACACCTTGAATGAGACAAATTTTAGCTAATCATGCAACGCATGTTGAAGCATACATAGACACTATTTTGTCGAGGGATAAACTAGAAAAATTTGAGAAAATTCCTAAAAAATAGCCCATAGAAGCAGCTCACCAACGGATCAAACGGTAAGAGTTCAACGTTCGCCGGTGTTATTCAAATTCTTGGTTTTCTTTTACGTTCATTCTCTCGAGGTGGCAGTGAAAAACACTGAAGATTCAAGGTAAACGCATAAGCCATAAGTAAATAGGTTATCATAGTCTGAATGGGCAGGAAGCGTTTTGAGATGTCAAGTACGGCTACGGTATCACGCAATGTCAGCCGAAGGACAAATTAACCTTCCAAAGATGACATTAGGCCTGGAGCCGATTACATACAAGCGGAAGGTAAACTGGGAAACTAACTAATGACATCGTGATGGAGAGATAGGAGCACGGCACTGAGGTATTCTATGATTGCACTGTAGTGGCAAATCGTTAAAGGTCAATGCCTGCGCATTAAATTATTAGAGCTCAGCTGAAGTAATGTCCGACAGTATATTCCACTAACTTCATGTCACGTCAAAATCAATAATTGCAATGTAATAAAGTCGTTCACCGAAAAGAAGGACTTTGACTTCAGTTATTTTATTAAATCTTATTCTTGCTCAAGACCACTCGCAATCCATAAATACAATAAGTATTAATGGCGTTTTCATCAAAGATGCCCGCTCAAGAACCAGATTTTTTCAAATGATGCATAACTCATTTATAATATTCTCTTTTGACGTGTCTTTTACCAATGGCATCTTTTTTTACAAATAATCGTAGCCCATCTCCACATGCCTTCTCCCCCTTTGTATCAGTACGGTTAGAAGGTAGCTGCGGTGAATTACTAAGCATGTGACTCCCTCAGCAAGTTCGCAGCGCATAAGTAATTATTATTAAGCAAATACTTGGCTCATCTTACCAAGAATCAATCGAGCACAAATGGTTGGGTATTCCCCTTGATGGGAAATGTTCTACTTGACCGGGTTAGAAAGCGATTCTAAAATATCCGGTGGGTTTTCTACCTGTTCATCACTAAACTGCAAAATCAATTATCATTTGAAGAAAAATGGTTTGGTGAAAGCACCCGATGTGCGATTGGTAGATACAGAGTTTTACCAAATCAAACAATTTTCTATGGTGAATTACCACCCATGTGTACATGAACACCCCTCAACGTGAAACCGTGAAATGAACCTATTTCTCACATATACCGTTTAGGAAACAATGGTTAGGAACACTCCACTAAAACCTTGATGTGGGGAAGTACTTGCGTGATCTTATGGCTGGCTGCTCCTAGAGCTGTGCTTTTGGGAGCATAGGATCGTGAGCTTAGGCTCCTAGAGCTGGTGGTCTGTTAGGGTCGACCAAGCTTGATAAGTCGAAGGTTAGGAGTCAGACGAAAGGCAGTCCATTCCTGTTCCTCAGAGATGATGCTGCATTGGAGTCTGACCCCGGTGGGGTGGCCATTTCAGTTATGGTGTCACATTGAAAACACTATTGAGGGAAGCAACGGGAGACCACATCAATCATTTTTCCAATCAATTATGACGGGCACAAAAATAATAACTAATCCCGTCTAGTACGGAACATGGCCCTTTAGGGGCAAGTCCCGTCCTTAAACAGCGGGTTTTATGGCAGCCGAAAGGAAGGCGAAAGATGAACACAACTGTCAGAATTGGTACATGGAATGTTAGGATGATGCTGTTTAAATGTTACTAACACCTGGTTTAAACACCACCAAGACAAAGGTAGACATAGAAAAGGCCGGGAGGTGCACCAATATATCATTTCGTTTATATTATGTTAAGCAGGGACAGCGTCTTCAATTCATAAAGCTTCTCGGCAACGGATGAGGATTGTGGCCATAATTTCGTGTTCATGCACCGTGACGTTAAATTAAAGAGAATAAAAAAGGTGGACGGATGAGGATGTTGAATGAAGAAGCATTAAACGGGACGAAATTAAAGGATTAGCAGAAAGCAGTTGACATAATTATTAGTGAATACGTGAGGACGTGTACAGTATAGTTAAGATGGGTAAATCATAAACAAAGGATAAAAAAGCCTCAAAAGAAACATTAGTAATGGTGAATAGAGAAAGAATGAAGAACCGATGGATCACAGAAGATATGATTAGCATGAAAGACGAGAGAAGGAAATGGAATAATGCAAACACAGAATTAATATAAAGAAACTTCAATTATCTAAATAATAACTAAGGAGAGAAACTACTATGGTCACCAAAAACGTGGTTGAAACAACGGCGCGAAGATGTGGACGGTTTAGGGAGACAGGGTAAAATGAGTGCGAAGCACAGGAAGTTAAAAGATCTGTCAGGAAATATGAAAGTAAAAGTCATTCAAAGATTCGACCGGAAAAGTATGAATCGGGCCAGAGAAGATGCAGGTGAATGGAAAAAAATGTAGAGAAGAATCATATGGAAATGGTATTAGGCCAGCAAGTTAAGACAAAAATATAATGTAATATCGATGAGGATAGCTTAGATCAAGGCATAATTGATTGCAATATAGAAAATTCATTAACGAAACAAGGTTGTGGGTATGGATAAAATCCCATCCTAGCTACTTCGGTGTTGGGGGAAACATGGAAGGAATAGTTTTATGAGCATATACGTAATATTAATGAGGGAGAAAACTGGAAAGAAGAGTTTTCCCTACCAAAATTAATTCCAATCCTAAAAAATGGATTAGCAGCACTGTGTGGTAATGAAGGTAATCATAAAATAAAGGATGGAGAAAGGGGCAGGTGAACACTTACGGGATGATCAGCTTGGGTTTTTGAAGGCTAGGGATGCCATAGTAGAAATGAGACCACTTATAAAAAAGAATATAGGGCTTAACCACAATAAATTAATTTGCATCGTGGATTTCCTGAAGGCATTTGACAGAGCAAATTAGAAACGACTAATTAACTTATTGCAGAAGATAGGAGTAGACTGGAGGGATAGTCGACTAATAGGAGACCTGTAGTTAAAATACGGGTAGCAGGTGGGGAATGGGAATAGGCAGCGATTAGTAGGGGAATAAGAAAGGATTTTCCATTATCACCCATTCCTTTCAACGAACGGATAGACGAAATGGTAAGATAGGCATCGAAAGAGCTGAAGACGGTAAAGTAAGTAAGTGTGAAATGCATGAAAAATCAAATTTTCAGGTGATCAAGCTTTAGTTAGCCAGTCAGCAAAAAGGATTGCAATAATTACTGAGAACACTAATGCCAATGTGATAGACATGAGATGAGAATTAATGAAAATAAAATAAAGGTAATAAGGTTCACAGGAAGTAATAAAACAAAATTATACATAAAAAGGAGGGCATAAACTCAGGCAGACAGAGCATTTAAGTGACTTGGAAGTTTTTGGATGAGAATTGCCAAAGTAGTCGGGATAGAAAAACAAAAATTACGTTAGGTAATAAAGCTTTTGCCAAGGGGTGGGAGTTGATGATAAGGACCTTCAGTTAAGAAGTAAAGAAGCAATTAAGGAAAACTTTGATAAGGAGCGTAGTTTTGTGCGGCGCGGAAACAGTCGTTGAGGCAATAGGATAAGAGTAAATTGGGTGGCAATTGCGATATGAGCTTGTAGGAGAATTGATAAAAAATGGACAGAGACTATAACAAATGGAGAAGAGAGAAGTTTAAAAATTAAAAGAAGGCAGAGAAGGTGGATGCATAACATATTGAGAGGCAGTTGGTTGCTGAGGACTGCGATAGTTCGGAGAATGTATGGGATGATAGGTCGAGGGGGGGGTGGGGTGGAAATATATGCATTTTGGAGGGAATTACGAGAGGCAGAATGTATGTGGAGTTGTAGAATGAGTTATTATATCGTAGGGTTTCATAGAAATGAAATGTGTGCAGTTTTTTGCATATGATTGTTAATTAAAATTTATTATTTATATAGTGCATTACTAGCGGAAAACTGCATGCTTATCATTACTAAGAAGTTTTTTTTAATTCCATAAAATGCCACTCGAATCTTCGGAATTGAGTTGTTTAGGTTGTTAGGGTGTTCAGTGCCGTGTTAGACGTATTCGTGATTAGCTTCTATGCCCATCAAAAACCAACCTTAACCGTTAGGCTATTTGAAAAGAAATAATGCCTATGATTAGGAAGCCGATGCTTGATATCCCAAGGGATATCAAGCATCGGCTTGTGCAAGCAAGGCTTTGTGAGACAGTTTTCCACTATCCCTCTGTTGCAAATTCATGCCACGATTAATTCAAGATGGAATACGAGTTACCAAAATTCTGTAACAACAATTTTTGTTCCGCATGGTGAAATATGATGTGAAGATTTTTTGCGCTGAAAACATGCGCAGTAATATAATTATCTACTGATAATTTGCTAATTTATAAATTAAAGGTTTCAACTCGTTTCGGGTGACATTCCGCCCAATTAAAACGTATTAATCGCTTCCTATTTAAAAAGATCACCATGCGCTATCATTCGCTCAGATTTACTTTTAAGATTTACGAATCGCTGAAACGATGTGACGCTAAAATCGCATTTACCAATTCTTATGGACTCAGCGTGCAGCCATCTTTCGATCACTATCGACTTTAAATCCATCGACAAGAGAGCATGCTCTATTTTCTCATGCCCAAGGCTTTTAATTCGAAGAATTTTCGCAATTAGAAGTTACTTTATAGGTACTATCGAATAACAACTTGACTATAAACATCATTTTGCTTCTCGTGAAACTGCCTTAAGCGCTTCCTGGGTGTCTTTTAATGAACTATTCAAGCTAGAAGTTTCGAAATAAAAAGAATCCCCGACTACTTGGTCAATCAACCCGAAGGTTGGCGTTTTATGTCAGTGTTGAGCTGACCTTGTACTAAGCCCAAATGTACTGAGAAAGGCGTGTAAAAATTCACATTCAGGCGAGTCAACACCTTTCCCTATAGCGTCCGTGATGTCAAAGGAAGGTCGGATTTCAGGAAAAATCGCACAGCTAGAGTATAGGCAGCTGATGGTATCCAGAGTCACCCGGATTTGAGCCAGGGCCTTTCTAACAGTCTCCAAACGGTCTATTCGCTCGGTTTTCACGCCCCTGAAAAGGCGTCCATCATTGCGAAATTTCGAAACTCATGGCATTCGCAACTCGAGGAGCAGATCAGCGTCCACGGCAGAAATGATTGTGGACGCCATTTTGCGTCCAAATCATCAAAGGAAAAAATTTTTCCGGAATAGGTGCCCTGGTGAAATTACATTAATACGTCATACCACACGCATTCGTGCGGAAGGGGTGTTCGCACGGATTCCCGTGACTTTAGACCATATTCAAACTACCCCATTCGCCCTTTCCGTGCCCTCCAGTCGTCTCCCCTTGCACTTTGGTGGAGATGGCACGTACGTACTGCATTGATTTCGATTGAATCGTGCCGCATTAAACTACATACTAGTTCATACGCCGTTTCACATCTATGACACGTGCAGGCCGGATGGAAAATATTCTCGTGGAAGAATCCGAACGGCATATTCGCCGTATACAATTCGCCTTATCCGAACACGTGCAGAATTCCTCGTGGGAAATGCGCTGGGTATTTACTGCCAACGCGAATTATCCATTTCATCCGTTCGACGTCGAAATATTTGCAGTCATTTTTTCATTCTTTTGCTATAGCAGTAGAACTGCAAGACTATAGTTCCATAGAACTGTAGTTCAACACTTCCATTCCTTCTCACCTTCATTACAGTTGAAAATATATATTGCTCACAAAATAAACCAAGTCGATCAGATCAAGCTGGTAACTTCAGACTCGCACTTAATAACACCAATTCCTATCACCATTTTTGGGCAAAAAATTCATTTTTCCGTATTAGGGGGAAATAGTTTTCCATTAATGGCGAAAATATTTCTCCATGATCAGGGAAACAATTTTCCAAGAATAGGTGCAACAATTTTTACCTAAAAATGCAACTGTTTGTGAGAGGAATCCAGAGACCTGTGTGTGCGTGAAACGAAGCGCAGGGGTTGAATTGTTGTTGAAATTGATGGAAGGGATTCGTCGTTTTTGGGCAGGTGTGGACGGTACCATGAGTGTCCATGGCATTCAATGATTCTGAGCGGGAGGGAAAATATGGGTGCAAAGGAATGCGAGTCATGATCTCCTATAGGTATGCATTACTCTGGCATTGAATGAAAGCTGGAATTCGTAGTTTGTGATAGCAGCTTTTGATGCAACAGTGGCTGGCGAGGTTGAAAGAGTAAAGGATACGCTATGGGGAAAATTGAGGTTTGTTTTGAAAGAGCGTGACATGAAAGATTTCAGGAGTGCAAAGGAAGAGGCATATAAGAGGAGAATTGCAGAAAAAGTTGCGGAAGCTCGGGTATTCGTGCATGATATTTGCAAAAATAAAATTATTGAATGACAAAGTATTGTGAAATGGGTAAGGGAATAATACAACTGACAGGGCGAGGTGGCCTAGGGGTAGTTGTGGTAGTAGTAGTGGTAGGGGTAGGGCCCCGGCAAAGCCGAAAGATTTTCAGCATCTTAAAGTAAATTCTGGAACGAGGCAACGTCATTTAATGGCTGAAAAATCAAATCTGGAACGAGATAACCTAACAATTAGCTGGAAC
>LYUA01001532.1:361112-373871 GCA_002093875.1 Calopteryx splendens
CTCCGATATCTGGTCTAAATCGTTAGAGAGTAGTCCACAAAATACGTAACGTATGTGTTGAATAACATTGGGGGAACACAGCAGGCTGGCCCCACACGTCTTCCTATAGTGGTCTCATCCTCTTCTAACCTCACCACTACTCTCCCTATCCCGCGTACAACTGATTACTTTGCTTTCTTAGTCCGCTCCAATTTCTATAGAACCTTCAGCTGGACATCCAATTTCATTAAACCAAATGCTTTCTCGTGGTCAATAAAGCTCAAGTACATCTTCCAGTTCATCCTCAGCATTCTTTCAGTCAGTATTCTCAAGCCACAGATGTCACACCTTGTTCTTCCTCCTCTTAGAAATCCAAACTGTTCCTTCCCCGACGTTTTCTCTATCTTCCTTTGGATCCTCTTCATTATTATCTTGACGGCCGCCTTTGTCACACGCACTATGAAGCTAATCGCAGCGGACTCCTTGCAGGCTTGAGCGTTACCTTTCTTCGGTAGGGTCACCTTTCTTGTCATCGAGAAATTCTCTGTCCATTCTGCTGTTTCATACATCCACTCGACTAGTTCGGTGAACCTGCATATTGCACATTCCCCACAAAGCCTTCAGTGCCTCCACCGGTATGTTGATGAGGGCTTTTTGCTGTCTCATACATTTACTCCCCTTGTCCGTGCCTCTCTAATTCCTCCATTGCCTGCCGTTGCCGTTCCAACCATTCCTTTCGACTTTCATCCGTCTCCCACCTTAGTTTGTTATACAGTTTCCTGTATTCCCTTCTCCCAAGTTCTATGTTGACATTTTCATTTTTTTTCTTTCCTCTCTCTTTCCTGTCATTTAGTGCACATAACCGTTTCAGAAGACTTACGTTTAGGAAAATCTAACTGCAAAGAGCTGGAATAAACTCAGATCAGATTTTTACTGTATATTTGCAAACTCACTACGGTCTCATTCGGTCAAATAAGAATTAATTATATACAACTTAAATGCGTAAATATCGTTTAAGTTTCCTATTGATGGGGATACGTGAGATAGGTAGCAACATAATTGAAAACATGTCCCCCTAGATTGGCTACCATTTAAATCAATTAATAACCATAGGAACGCCCTAATACAGCCCAACGGAATATTTCACTGTAAATGACGACTTGCAATACGAAGGGAGGTACGAATTCCAGGCTGCTAATAACATATTTCGTTCATTTCAACGTTTCACCATAATTCAGTCATCAATGTTGGTTTTCAAAGAAAGCAGGAATAATCCGCCGATCGATGGACCTTTGGTTGACAGGACGCAATAGTTCATGTTAATATCTGAAACGTCTGGATGAAATGACGACCACGGCTAAACTTCTTCCAGCCTTTATTGTATTTTTACTGCATGAATGGTAGAGGAAGAGAGAGCGAGGATCTTCTGCTTCTCTATTTCTCACGTCTGATTTGTCTCTATGGAGCACTCGAGGATTTTTTTCCGCTATTGTATCATATGATTGCGGATAATTCCATGGAGATACAGAGGAAATCTTCTCCGTGTCCGTTAAGTGCAACCCATGAAAATGAATGGGGATTACATTTGTGTTTTATGCATACATTCAATATTCTATATCACTTCACTTAAGTGCCTTGAAAACCAAGACCATAACATTAAAAAATAGTCGCAAACCTTTAACTTAGTAACAAAAATTGCAAGTAAATCCAGGTTATTAAGTAAAAATCCGATGAAGGAAAATACTTGGCAGCCACAGAACAATCGGGTCTAACACCGTAAATACTCTTTTATAGTTCCACTCACAATTTTTTGCCCAAGAATTTGGTTATAAAAAGTTGACCTCTACACGAGTATAAATGGTATGCTGAAAAAAAGAACAAAATGGTTGTGGAGCAACATTTTGTAGATCTGTGGACGAGACTTGACTTCATCAAACGTAATGTGGATATTCGGATAGAAAAATTTACTTTCCGTTTCTTCTAAAATATTACTAGATCTCATGGGTTCAGCGGAGGAAGATTTAATTTCTGGGTTAATTAGTACAGGGAAGCTTCCCGAGATTTTAGAAATCGCATGGACGGAGAGAAGCAAACACCCGATTATTGGAAAAAGTGGAATTGGAGACGCCAACGGCACGAAGATTACATGCTTGACTGAAAGGAAAAATACCAATCTGAGTTAAATGTCAACACAGAGATTATAAATCTCCACTTTCCATTGGAAGGTGAGACAGCAAAAACAATGAAAAGTTAATGGGATTTGACTTTCGTGAAAATTGACGTAATGAATCCTTTATCCGCACAAATTCCGCAATTACTGTGGTAGAAAGCAAGTGGCAAAAGTCTCCAAACAACTTAAAAGTGCATTATTCTACGAAGTACATTCTGAATTTCGTAATCAAACTAAATATCCCTAATGGCTGGTAAGAAATCATACGCCTCTGTGGTGATTTTCAGGATTATATGAAGGTGCATTATGAAATTCATATAAAGAAAAAAATAAGGCTCATAATCTTTCAGGTTGGCAAGACGAAGTCATTTAAAATTGTGAACACGAATGGAGAAAGACAAAAAGTTTGACATCTATGGAAAATATATTCTCGTGAAAACGTTCGTGGTGGTGAAGGTGGATGAACAAGAAAAAGAAGTAATTGTGTTGCCTTTTTGTAAAAAAATGCTTCAACTTCTGAATATATTTCGATCACGCAGTATAAAGTTGGTGGTATCGGCCGTTACTAGGTGGAAACATTTCATCATAAAAGATAAACAAAATTTTGTTCCGAGGGAAGAATCCAAAATTTATATAAAGGTACACATATTTTACTTTGGGGAGCGATTTTTTAATAGTTGACCAAAAATAGAGATGGAATATGCCAACGTCACATGGTGAAAGTTGACCGTAGTTGTTCGAAAATCGCTTAGATGTGTTCAAGAATGATTGGGACAGGTTAAAATTACCTCAAAGTGCTTTGAATTTTCTGTATTAGTTTTCTGCTCTTGAAACATCGAATCTTTATTTATAAATTATATTAATTATATCATATTTAAGCTTTAATTCTACTCTATTGACGTTGATAAACTTGAGTTATGCCAAAGCAACGAGTGATGTCTCATACTACTTCAGGGGGGAATAATGTTTCTTGGGAGCTATTTTTTAGTGAAAATCATTCCTCTACATTGGTGAATTAGTTGCTGAACCGCAGCGCAACGAGAACGTGGCTCCGATCTCTTGGAGTTAATTCAACCTCATATGCTCCTAGATGGCAGCAGTTGCTCGGTGGAGGGATTTGAGCGGCGTTTGCGAAAGAAGATATTTGAGAATTGTAGAAATAAGTTGACGGAGACACATTGCGCCAATCCCTTTATTTTATTTATGGTTAATTACAGTCATACTATCTTGAATTGAAGAAACTAAAATCAAACTCGAGTTACCATCAAATTTGAACAATATTTTTTTTACTGAAAAGGACTCTTTAAATAACATTTAAACCAAAAAGTCACACGATCATTCCATTGCCATAGTCAATTGGACGAGTACATTATTTTTTGGTGTTATTCTTTTGATCAAGGGATTTTCATAAGATCAATAATTTCCACTACATAGATTGTACCACAGAGTAAATACCCCTTTATGGTTGTAACATGGATCAAACCTGTTTTCCAAGCTGAAAATGAAATCTGCTAAATGAATTCTAGCGAGAACGATTCAAAATCCTTCGCCGAACTGATCTATTAATCCTTAACTAGATCGAAAACGTATGAAATTTCAAAATAATCATCCGAAAATTTAACCCAATAAATTATTGTTATCCCGGAAAAAAAGTATTCACAGAAAAGTAGCAAAGAGACCAATAGATGGAATTAGGAAAATAAAAAAATCCAGAACTCACCAATATCAGCAATTTTGCTGAGAAGGTATACTCGCGGAAAAACCTCAATTCCAAATTGACAACTTATCTTTATTGATCTTCAGTGTTTACTATGCTTTGCATTGCCCTAACATGCACGCGCGTCCAAGGATCCACGCCTTGAAGAAATGAATATGCAATAGTAATTCTGCCTTAAACGTATTTCTCACATGTAGGATAATCCCACGATAGCAGTTGCATCAGCAATGCACCGTCATTGGCAAGCTTCGTGTGGTACCTAGCAGTTATCAGAGGATGTGATCGACAGTTCATTTGCGTCATTCGGGATTGGTGGTAATTTGGTGGTGATAGGATTTCATGGCGTGAATAACATATGGTTAATGTGTACGTGGGTGTAGGGAAACCCAGAGTCGACATTAGACTACCATTAACTCATGGCGCCATGAGGTTGACAGTTTAACGTCCCATCGAACGGACGGAGTGCCTGCTGTAGCCATTTATTGTTCCCCATATGGCACCCAAGTAGCAATGGGAATCCCAGTGAAAATTACGCCACCCACGGAATTCAAACCAATCCAGTACAATAGCTACCGCATCGATCCCCGGGAGCATCGGGGAGCCACCGAACTACTTGGACTGGTGAGCACCAGAGCTAGGGGAAAACGTCAAAAGTTTCTTTACAATTTAAAATGCATTCCAATGTTTCATTAACATTGGGAATTACTCCCATACATTATGCTAAAAAATACTTTATCTTAGGCTTCCACTTTGTCGGAAAATTTTTAATATTCTGTTTAGAAGCAAAATATACGTAGAATAGCTGATTAAATGGAACTATAGACTGTAAAGTTAGGTGCTTCTTATTGCTGAAAATTCTCAACCTGTTGTTTTTTTTATTATCATCTGTTTAAAAGTAATACCATTATTCTGGTAAATCGTTTAACTTTTAGATGCCGCTCATCGCAATCAATGTTGGTGGGAATTTTAATTTTCAGGGGGACTTCACTGAAGCCATGGAAGATGATTTATAGGACATACATGGCTCTTATTTATGAGCTTCAGCTACACATATCCCATCATTATGAGTTTTATTTTCAGAACAGCCAACAAATCATGAGTTTTTACTGTATTAGTTGATACATACGCAGTTTTTATTTAGCAAACACATTTTTAAGTGCTTCCCTGGAAAAAGCATCAACTGGAACGTAGAATGACGTCCCCGGTGTATATATGGATTTAATCTCACATTTGTGCAGTAAATTTCCAAAGCCGAGGTTTCCCGGTATGAACTTTGGTGGTAAAAGAGTTTTCAGGGGTATTGTGACATTCATTTTAAGCACAAATCAAACCAACGCGCCTCACACAAAATCTAGTTGAATATTGTGTAGAAAATATGCTTCACTTGTTGCATACTTTCATTCGCACATTTTTAGGCAACTGGTGGTATTTATCGTAGCACAATTCAAAAATAATTTTGATTATCTGCAATGACTAGCTTACTAAAATTAATAGTAGCCCATCACCTTTATTCTAGTCAGAACGACTCATATCACCACAGGAGGATAATATTGCGGCTACTATAAACTCATGTTCCACTTACAAAAGTTGCTTTATAGTTAACGTGATTTAGAAAATACAAAATGCCTGGGAAAAAAGTGTTTGCGTTCGAATATAAAATCGTAGAGAAAATGAGTATTTTAAATAAAGCTGTATTTTCCATACTGCCCATCACTTGGTAACACATTCTAACAGCACTTGAGAGATAAGAAATGGTGTACCTAACATATGTCCAAAGCATTTTAAACCCCGCTCGCGATGCTGATTTCTAATCACAGCGCTAATTCGACGTAGTGTGCACCCATTGCCACTGACCATCCGTCTCTCCTGTGTCCCCGTCAAAGTGGCAAGATAATTGACCGGCCCCTTAAACAATTGGATCACTCGCAATCAAGGAGCGTGAAACTCCGGAGCATGGACCACCCATGGATTCTTGACCTCAATACCTCCCTACTCCTCGATTCAGCCAATCGCAGAATGAGAGTGAAATTATTCGCAGTCCCTCGGAGGAACTTTGGAGGGCAAGTTGCGACACTGAACCAAAGATCCGGAGATAACGGGAGACAATATCCGGTAGGCTCGGCGTGACATTATCACATAGGTGTTGTCCTTGGCATCAACCCGTGATTATTTCGGTGGCCTCGGGTATGGCCTGTGGGGATTATATGTTAAGGGTAATGTGTGTAAATTTATCCATGCAAAAGGTCTTTCCAATTGATTACTTTTTATGGCCAAGCCCACGCTTTTGGCCCCATGCATTTCGGACCCACATGTCCATTTGCCCTCGAATGGGCCGGGCCACTCTCACGGGAGAACATTAACGCTCCCGCGGATGCAGAGAGATAGCGATCGACTCCTCTTTGTTCTCCTTTCCTCATTTATGCTGGTTACTTACCGTTTTATTGAGCGTGTCTAACCTTTCATGCCTTTCAATGACTCATCGCCCGCCACAAGTCTTTTTTTATTTTGGGGCCCCTAGGGTACGGTTGGCTTCGTTCCCGTCAACTAAGCAAAAAATGCATTTACGAACTTCGGAAGTGCGAGTTTAATTCGACTCGCTTGCAGCGAGGACCCTTTTCTCCCGAACCCCTAGCGACCATCTCCTTGCTCGCCATGAGTCCCACTTCGGGTACTCCACACTTTATAGCACTCCGAAATCAATGAAGCAGACCCAAGACAAATTTTTTCTCACATCTACCCTTCAAAGTGGCACTTTACTATTTATTTAACGTCCTAGATGTTCCGCAAGACAAGATTTCCGTCTCCTCTCTCACACTCCAGCTTTGTACGACAAATTTACTCCTTTGAATATCTTTTTCCGTAATTAATGGCTGAATAATTGTGATCTGTGCAAATATGGGTACAAAGGTTGCCCTTACACCAGGGATTCCTCTAATAAGGAATGCTTATAAAAGTCAGGGAAATCAAAAGCTAATCCTAGAAAATCTGGGAATTAAGGAAAATGCATTGAAATGCCTTCAAAGTCTGAGAGTTTGAGCTCAAAAACTGCAAAGTTAATACGTCGGTTTTACAATTTTATTTATTTTATGAGTTTCATTACCATAAAGCAGCAGGCATTAATGAAAAGCATATATGTATACGGGGGGGGGCAATAAATAAATGTCCCTTACAGTTTTAAATACGTTCCTATTTGAGCAGTGAGATAAGATTATTTGTCTATGACACACTATTATACAGGAAAATAATGAGTCCAGCCTATGACGGTAAAAAATATTTTGGAATGACTTAAAAGTTAAAATTTGAGTGTCATACGCGCTGTTCCTTTTCAGAATAGGCATTTTCAAAAAGAGACCGCTTTTTGACTATGAAAGGAAGCACTCCCTTTGGTAATGTATTCCTTGCTGCCTAATCATTGCACACTCCTCTCGCCTCTGTAAAATTCATGCTTTCTACCACAAATGCTCTTCTCTCAAGACCTCTATTCCCCGCCCTGAGAGTATCTTCGTGGAAATTCACCCATGGCTTTCTCCTCTCCAACCATTTACGTTTCTCTCATATAACTGATTGGTGATTCTATTCTCATCCCTTCTCCCAACATGACCAAGCCAACGTTGCACACTTCTTTCATACTGATCTATTATAGGTGCATTCAATACACATTCCTTCACAACCCACTCATTCCCTACCCTATATCTCCTATTTTAACACAAACACTCCTTGTATTCCATTATTCCATTCCTGTAGTCGATATCTATGCATATCCTGGCAATCACAAGATTAATTTTCATTCAATAATGTATGGTGAAAGACACTTTTGTACGCTGGCATTTTACTGCCATTGACATTCATTAGTTTTTGATTGACTTCACGTACTACCAATATTCTTCGTACCTCCATCCGCACGCCTAATGCACTTTTCATCTATCCTACCATTTTTCACAGATATTTATCCAAGGCGTACCATATACTCGTAATTGTTGTCCATTTGTGTGAACCACTTGTTCAATAGTGTTGCTACTTACGCCACCGCAACTATGAAATCACCCTTCCCCCTATCATTATCAAACACGATACAACTCGTTTTAGACATAATTACTCTCGATCTCTCTCTCTCATTTACCTAATTGAACCAGAGCCTCGTGTTATTTCTTTTAGCTCATAGGCAATAACACTGCATCACATTGGAGAAGAAAATGTACATATGCTCATCTAATCCTCACGGTTACCTTTATCTTTTCATCCATCTCCACGTATTTATCAATAAAACACATTGAGCATTACACGCATTACATTGTACGCGTATGCACAGTGGGTATGATGTATCTGGAGATGAAAATTAAGGGAACGTACAGAGTGTCTGAAATGCTTATCATACCGTAGCTATCTCGTTCTATCCCCTGGGTAAATTTTCAAATGTATGCCTTCACAATGATAACGCCTTATAAAAGGGATCGGGGTGATGTAGATGGAGAGGGGAAGGTGGGGAAGTGTTAGAACGCCAATGCTCAGTGCAAACACCAAGCGTTCCCAAACAGCAGCCTTCGGTACACGAGTCGAATCCGGGCCCCGAAGTATTTGCTAGTACATCCCGTAGGACGATGGGACATGACCCTTTGAATGTCTAGGAAAAGTCCTCTGTCTACGACCGTGAATGGCGCAGTCTGCTGGGGAATGCAGATGTATGTGCTCTCCCGAAACACATCGGGACATGAAAAACGGCCGTGGACAAAGTACGGTTCCCTACCTACTTACTTCAATTATCCATCAATATTGAATAAAATTGATTAATGATAATGATGAATGGTGAATTTAATGATTTAATATTGAGCTGACTAGCGTAAAATACATGTTTTCACTGCGGGCCAATATTTAGTTACTTCTTTGTCAATTTTAAATTTAATTTTTTTTTGAAATTATATTGTTTAAAAACTCCCGTGACAGCGGCCCTCCCGTCCCCCCCAAGCATCGGCGGTAATCGCACGTACTCATGGGTGATAAAAATGTCACGCCCGTGCCATTCGCGTAACCCATATCTGTCGCTCGTCTGAAAGGTATTGATTTTAGTATTATAACTTGGAATAAACTGAATTTACGTAAAAATGGGTGGGATAACGACTATCGAACGAACGATGAGATAGATATAGAAGAACAAATTAATTGTTTATACAGGATTGGTGCGGTGGTTAGTCCTCCGGATTCTCACGTTCAGGGTCCAGGTTCATGTTCCCGCGGTCGCCACATTTTCACAGGTATTCCTATCCCCCTTCCATGGAACCGTTGGATAGCATTTCAAAGTGCACTACTTCGTCCGTAAAAGGAATAGCCTTATTTGGGAAGCCAGATTTATCTCCATTCTC
Organism: Calopteryx splendens; assembly: GCA_002093875.1. NCBI lineage: Eukaryota > Metazoa > Arthropoda > Insecta > Odonata > Calopterygidae > Calopteryx > Calopteryx splendens. The sequence goes on from LYUA01001532.1 coordinate 370,336, forward strand.
CCTCCACTCCCAAGAAATCTCAGCCTTTCCAAATTACCCGGCGCAGATGGACCTTGCTGCCGGTGGTCTACACTAATCACTGCCACTTCTGAGCATAAATGGTAATCGCGTCTAGTTTGCCGCTGAATGATTCCACTGCCCACTCAGTTATCCCCTACTATCGCTAAAGAGACGGACGGATTACCTGATGGAATGTAATTTTTGTGATGCACGTATATCAAATATCGTAGCATGAACTTGCGCCTCATGGGGGAAAATATATTTGTTTTGCAGCTGAACAATTCTGCGGAAAATAGGGGTTAAAATTTATGAAATAAGAAAAATCAAAACTTCAGAATAATATCTGGCAAAAGACGATTTTATTCCACAAATTAATCTCTCAGCATGTATCCCTGGGAGTTTCCAAAAAGAGGCGTGGCAGGGGGGTGCAAGTGACAATGGAAAAGAAGGGTAGATGAAGAAGGGACTCGAGAGAATGCACTATGCGTAGGGAAAGAGGGCATGCTGGTTAGCGTGTACGTGCGTTGAACACGCATTGTTCCTAGAGATAATGCAGGTTGTGAGTATATTGGCTATGGCATCTCTTTCTATAAGTTTACTCATATTCTCGTGGGCTGATTGGAAATTTATAAATTCAGTTAAGAACGATTAAATGTCCCTCGGAGGTGAAACCGCTCATTATTTTTTTTTCAATTTAGCACTTAATCTTCGTTTCTTCGGATCTCGGTAAATGCGAGCTAGTCGATCATCTTTCCAAACTTCATCTGTCCTAGTAGTTATGACTTTTGATGCTATATGGTGAGAATTTCAAATGTAGCCACTTGATTGCTGGCGCCATAATCAGTTATACTAAACGGGCATGTCTCCAATACCTTTAGAAGTTATCCCGAGACACATTGATGCTTTTTAAATAGAATTCTTGGAATATTTCTCTAAAACCTAATCTATCATATTTTGTCTCTAAGCTTAACGAAAAATTTTGAAATGCACAAGAATGTAACATACTATGTCAAATTCGTTGTTGAGGTAACACATTGAGATAGTAAAGATGAATTTCATTGTTATGGAAGTATGAACTATCTCAAAAAGGAATATACTTGCACAATATTTTTATTTAGCATATTTTCATTTAAGAGTTCAAAAATCAGTACTCTTTCGAGCATGACTAATTGCTAGACGGTCCGTAACGACTATGATACATCGATATCCAATCATATGCGAGCATTCTTACAATTTTCTCCTCACTCGTTCACTTATTTGTGTGCCCTTCAGTTGTTCGCCGGAGCTTCGGAGATCTGTTTGCGCTGATTCGCTATTTCCGTTTTTCGCCAAATAGATTCCAGCGACGCCAAACGCAAATTTGCGAATTTTTTAATAGTCGAATATATGTATTCTAAATTTTTGAGATTTATATATCCTCTTGCCGGATGTGGGATTGAAGATACTTGCTCAGCCTCTTTTAAACCCTGGTTTGCGAAGTTCTGATTCTTTAAATGACGGAAAAGCAAATGTGTGGCAAGGTGGGAGGCAATGGGTAGTTGAAGACAATGGGTAGTTGAAGACAGGGATAGAGGGGAGAATGTCAAGCAAAGTGAGGGCGAAGTATGTGGACCTTAAAAATAGACTGTGGCAATTCAGGTTGTTAGGCTGTTCACTATAGTGAGGTCACATATATACACAAAGGGGATTAAATTCGCAGAAATCTCTGCGAGACGACGGAATATTCATTAGCTTTTCTGGGTCCAGGAGACCCCGTAACTCTGGCCGGTATATTATTACCGATGACAAATATGTCGAAAAAGACGTCCTTTGAATCAAATTGGAGGAATTCTGAAATTTTCACTTCAAACACAGGACTACAGCGTCGGATGCCCTCATGTGTATGCGAATGAGGCTTGTTAAAATCCCTTAAATTGAGTCCGCACTCCATATCTCTAGTTGGTTTGAAATAACTTATGTCGTGAAATGGCTGACTATGATACTCCCACGAGCAGCACCAAGTGGATCCCCAAGTGACAGCTCCGGGTTTGAGAGACGAGCCTACACGTGGCCTCCTGATTCATCTCGACCCACCTTTAACCGGAGCACAGCAAGTATACAGGCATTCGTAGCCATCACGCATATGGTTGACTACGACCCCCTACGCTTTCAGGGAGCCGAATAAATAGCTCCTAAAAATGCTTCCTCCCCTTACTCGTCTTTCCTGCATTCATCCTCTTATCGTTTTCAGCCCCGTCAAGTAAGGAAAGCCTCGAAATGATCCTCCGGGAAATCAAATTGACCGCTACGTCGTGATACCTTCCAAGAGTGGTTTGGCTCGGAACCTTTAATCTTCCGTCCGCGTCGAGCTCACGTCTGCCTACTCCCATTTCTCTCCCTCTCTCTCCCGGCCACTCCATTTCTCTCCCTCCCTCTCTCTCCCGGCCACTCCATTTCTCTCCCTCCCTCTCCGCACACACAACCCTTGCGCCACCGCCACACCGCCCGCCTCACGCCCCTCAACCATTTGTATTCATTCCCGTGGCGGCCTCTTCGACGCCGTGCCGGAACGCCTCCGCTGCTTCCCGCCTGACCTCCCATGTACTCAAGAGCGAGCACGAGGAGGCAGCGTGCCCGCGGCAATGGCGATACAACGGGGTTTATAGGTTAAAAATGTCTCCGTAAGCAAGGGATTTCCAGCGATGGGAATCGTGTACCAGGGGAAAAAAATGTTGAGCCAATTTCGTTTTTTTTCGAAGACGACTGTTACGACAGTGACAGTTTTTGTTGTTGCTAACATGAAGCCGCGAAATATTCGAGACTTGAGGTCTATTTCTCGATATGGCATTCAAAAGGATCGAAGTTTTCGTACCAGGTCGATTGATCAAGAATAGATATACTATTCAGAATTATCGAGAGGAGACCTCGAAAGTGGTGGGCTCAAATGTGGATTCATGGGTGTGGAGGGTTTCAAAAAATGGAATGGCAATGAGTTAGCTCGAGTAAAACTTGCCCTCTCAACTATTGTAAATGTGCACGTTTCGCTTTGAAATTTCAACCAAGTCCTTTTTATCTTTTGCATCTCATTTCACTGTTGATTTTTACCTCTTATCTTATACTATTTATTTTGTAAATAAGGAACGCTTTATCTTCTTCTCTTTCTCTCCTTAATCGACAGTGCCCCAACTGCTTCTGCCAGACGTTCAAAGGAAATGTAGCTAGGTCTAAGCGTCATTTATTTTAACTGGGATTAAGTCCAACTAATGGCCCTAAAAATGAGTTATACCTAATTGACACATTGGATTTCGGGGCATCTGTTTATGCACGGTATTTATGCAAGAAATCTAAACCAGTGGTTTAATAATGCCATGCATTAATGATAACTTAGTCGGATGTGTCCCTTAGGACTCTTGGAATGTGACGATTTTTCAAAAAATATTTCTATCTACAAATTTATAACGGACGGTCTGGGTTTAATTCATACCCAGTAGGGAATTAATGGTCCAAAAGACGGTCAAAGAACGTTCAGTGAGCACTATTAAAACGATCAAAGATCA
>LYUA01001532.1:387824-403779 GCA_002093875.1 Calopteryx splendens
TATATATATATATATATATACATAGGGTTTTGAAGCGTGTGTGTATTAAAGAAGAATGAAGAAATCGATATTTTCGGACGGCAGTTTCCCACTGCAGATATTGCCAAATGATATCGGTGTTACTCGAGCAAGGTTCTTTTCGAATTTCATTAACATTCAGTCCAACCAAATTCACTTTTGTGCTTAAAATATTAGCAAAGCTGAGGAGAAAATTCAGGAGAAGTCGAGTTTTTAGTCACTGCTGGTATTCTATAGGTAAAAAGATGTACTCGTAGGCGCCTTTACTCTTTTAAGTGGATTAAACAATTATTTTCGAGGTGGAGAAAATATTTTGGCTCTCCGCAAGTCAGAAGAAAGCAGTTTTCGAAATTTCGGGAGATAGACCACCCACGCGACGATCTATCAACACACGTATCTCGTGCCAACTACTCTCTAGGACAATGCGACTACTATTTCGATAGTTGTCGCATTTTGCTGGCTGTGATGCGACAACTATTTTGATAGTTGTTGTTTAGATAGTTGGTGGGGTTAAAGATTTTCTTTTCCGAAACACTTTCATGATACTCTTACTAATTAATCCGCGATCGGTAGAGTCAAATGTCGAACCCAAATTTCCTACTCTCTTTGATAGCTAGATTTTGTTTACATCTCATCAGCATTTTAGTCCCAAGTTGACTGACCCCCTCCATTCTTCCCTTTCACTCCCTAACGACCCGGGGATCTTTCCTGTTACATCGCTCTTAATTCCGCCCACGCGCTTCTACCTCGGCCTTCCTCATGAGGCTTTCCATTTAAATTCCCCTTCTACTTCGTTCCTAACAAATCCATTACCTGTCAATTCGTGCCCAATCCATCTAATTCTCCATTCCTTTCTGTTTCTCTCATTACAGTTTCCTCTCTTGCCCCTCTACATACTTCCTTTGTTTCTCATTTATTTGTTCATTTTATCTTCAGTATCCACGTCCAGCTTCAAATTTTGCTTTTTATGCATATGGTGCAAAACTGAAATGCTTAGTTTAACTTCGAGCTTCAAAGGTTAGGCCACATATGTATACTGTATATCTATACTGTACATATCTATACTGTATCTTGGAATAAATAATAAAAGCATTTTCTAATGTGTAGTTAATTTATTATTAATAGTAGACTTATTACTAACGGAAGGGTACGTAAGGTGATGTCAAATAAATTTCTTCAGCAGATTCACCGTAAACAATTAGTTGAACCTGGATTCACATTAGAACTGTATTTTAATTCTTAATAATACTATTCCACGTTTTAAACACTAACCGTTGCTAATTTTTTGTATGTAAATCCACTGTTTGAGCCTAATAATATATTTATATAATAATATTAAAACTGACGACTGCTCCTCTCTCCGATTCACCATCGTCCCTTATGGATTTAGTGTTTCGTGGGGCAAGTAAATTACCGAAGTCACTACGCAGTTTCCTTTCAGTAATCTGTATTGTCTGATCTTGTCTTCATTAATTATGATGATTGCTTTAGCCACTAAATGAGAAAGTAAATCGCTATGTTGACGATTAAGGAATTTTTGTTAACCGAAATCACCAAGAATTTGGTAAGTATCAGATTACATAATGAGGCAATGGAGACGGAAACAAACATGATTTAAAACTCAGTTGTATTGCAAGGAACCAAGCAGGAGCAAAATATACAGTTCTTTTGTAAACAGAATACAGACCATATATTACATAAATACATACCCTAAGCCCCTACATTACAGTAAATCATTTATTACCTCCATATGCTTCTGGCCTCCCTCCATTCGACATCCCTAATCTTTTCCTCCGTTAACGTTTCTCCCTCTGTCAAAGTCTTTCACATTCTATTACCACTCAGCGTGATCTATATATCCTGCCTCCTTCGGATTTCTTCCAGCAACTTCCACTCCTCCCTTTCTAACCGTATTTTCACGATTTTATTTCCGTTCATTTCACTTCACTATTCTTCTAATACAATGCCATAAAACTTCAACCTACGCTCATTCCCTTGCCTCAATGACCAAATTTCCGAGTCGTGTAAATATACCAACTATGCCAAAGTTTTCACTAATCTTTTCTTTGCATCTTCACCTTAGGTCGTTGCCATCAATTCCCTCCTCTTTGTAAACAAATATTTACCTAATGCAATTTTTCTTTTACTGTCTCTATGACTCAGCCCATTTTCGTTCAAATCGCTTCATAGGTATGTGAACTATTCTACCTGGTTTAGGTTTTTCCCTCCAACTTATAATGATAACAGATTTTAATGGTTAACCTTACTATCTCTGGCCTCATATCTATCACACTGGTTAGTAATATTCACAGCAATGGTTCCAATCCATTTGCTGACTGGATAACTAAATCTTTTTCTTTCACAAATCTAGCTGATTTGATCGTACTTTCATTCCTACCTTCCCCGTGCATTAATTATCATTTCCCCCTCGTATGTAATGAAGAAACAAGAGTTGATTTAGGGCAACCTTGCCGTTACCCCTTGCATATTGCTGCCTATCCCAATTCTCCATCCACTACCAGTGCAATCTGAGGCTTACAGGTTTCGGATATATCTCTATCCCTCCAGTTTACTCCATATTTTGCCATACGCTCATTAATTGTGCCAATTTCATTTTTTAAATGCCTTCAGGTAATCCTCGAAGCACACAAATACATCCTGGTTTCCTTCTATAATTCTTTCAATTGGTGCTCTCAGTACTACTGTGGAATCGCACGTACTACTCCCATTTCTGAACACACACTGATATTTCATCTAATCATTTTCCGTATTCGCCACCGTCCCATTAATGATCTTTTGTGCGACCATTTCCACGTCCAATATCAAATTTCAGGTACTAGATGATCATTTGGAACGTCCGATGCTTTAAAAAATATATTTCTAGTACATATATAGTGCATTTTTTAAAAAGAGGAAGACCTTAATAATTCTTAAGAATATTCGTTTCGCTTTCAAAAAGTACGCTTGAGTACTTTTGGTCGTTAGATATTATTTTATTAGGCATGTGTAAAGTACATTGAATGAAATTAAGAACTATGCTTCAGAAGAATGATAAAACTCTGCAGATATTAGTGGCCGGCGAAGAGCAGCTGTTGAAAGAAACCTATGTGCTAAACGCTGGAGAGACTAAAGGACGAGGTCATGGGATTTGTCTCCTTCTAAACGGAGAAGATGGCAATAGAGGTGGAAGGGACGAGGTGAACAGTAAGAGAGAAATTAAACAATGAGTGGAAGACGCCAAAGGAAAGAACTACGGAGAGAATGGAGAGCTGGATAAAACCATCCGTGGCTTTGTTAACTTAACTTGAAGTAAATTTGATCTAACGTTTTCGGGCAAATAACAAAACGAAACACGTCGTCGGTCAATATTGACTGCAGCTTCCTCCACTTCGCTGCCGTCGTCACGCACGCAACATGCGCCCAGCAGTCGGTGCTCGATTCTCGCATGACGGAGCATGCCATGTGCATTATTTCCGCACTATTCCTCGTGCTCAGCTTCTGCCCGAAACCTTCGAGGAAAAGCACTATTTTTTGCGTATTTTGACTGAACAGCTCTTGTTTTGGGAACGGGCTCTCGCTAGGCCTGTCCGGGTAGGAAAATTTTCGGGTGGAGATTACGCAGGGTCATGGAATTCCCTCGCCCGCGGTCAACGGCATGAAATAATAATGATGCGTCGCCTCCCATGAACATTTAACACCTTGCCCTCAGCCTTTCCATGACTCTCGCAGCCTTGGCAACAATGCCTTCCACGCTGAAGATTGTTAAGTAATGCCCTACGATACTGTGAACATCGATGCCACGTAAGGTTAGCTTTTCTTCCAGCCAATTTCTCACGCGAGTAAGGAGGTCTTTATTAATTCACCCATATAAACAGATTACCCCGAAAGTTCTTCTGAAACTGGAATGTTAACATTATTTTCCCATGACGTTTACGCTTAAATATGCTTATGCATAACGAACTGCGCTACTGGAATCAAATCGGATTATTATGTTTACCAGATTAAGGTAGTACAGCGAGAGGGACTGTAGGGGTCGAGTTAGAGGTATGATCATATGCGTCATTAGAGATAGGTGGATAAGTTGTTTGTTGATTGGATTTAAGGAAGCGAAGAAAATATGGAGAAAATTCAGGAGTTTGCAGTGGCTCATTCATAAATCAAGGTAATAAGGTCATATTAGTTGAAAGTCCTATTCAGCGGATAATTTGATCCACTATGAGTCCACTATGATCAAGTTGCATCGGGTACAACACACAGTTATAAAAGTAAAGTAACATTAATTTTTTCTTTACAGCCAAGACATTCAGATTTGTGTTCCAATATTAAACAAAAACCAGTAAAATATAGTCAATTAAATAAACCAAAAAATCAATTTTAAAGAAACTCTTTTTGTGATACTTAAAAGCTATAGCTTGAACGGCGGAAAAAAAGAATTATTGACGTTCGGGTCAATATCTAATGATGAGTAATGCATGTGAACAGGCGACGAGCCAGTGTGGTAGCTAAGGGGGGGGGGGGTTTACCCAGGGTAGAAGTTTTTTGAGGGCGACAATTTTGTTGCCCACGTAGATTTTCATTTTCACATCAAATGGGTGAAATAAAAAATCGCTCCCCCTGGCGAGCATTTTTTTCAATTTAAATAGTTAGTGGAGTGGGGGGCATCAACTCTGTCTAAGCTACTGCAACGAATTAATAAATGCATTCAAAAGTAACCAAATGAGGGGTTGAGGATGGCGTAGTTTTGACTAGATTTCGACGGACGACCAGCATCCATGTATATTGAAGGCATCAAAAAAGGAAAAATTCAAATTTATATTTAAGTAAATGCGTGAAATGAAACTAATACTTTGTGAATTACGTTTAGTGAATCACTTTGTAAGGTAATGCCATTATGTAAAGCGCCACTGAACTATCTGGCATTGAACGCTTTTAATTGGAGCATTGGGTAATTTGGTTATTGCAATGTGGAATATAAGATATAATATGAGTGAAAATATAAAACAGTGTATATGATATCATAATGTAAGAGCCGTGATTTTGACGTGAATAACTTTTTTTTCTGAATAATAACATTAAAAAATAATTCAGAGAATTTTATGTATGTTTTATGGCTTAAATTTTTTTCATGTGTGAACATTTTTAATTTTGTATCTAAAAAAACAGAGATATTACATTGATAACCACGCAATGGTAGCGTAGGGGGCTGTGCTTTCCGTTACTGTTTGGTTTCAATTTAATTTTGGATTATACAACACCAAATGAAATTCAAGCGATGCGGTTTTCTTCATATCAGCGCTTCATGGGAAAATTTGAACTGGCACGGGGAAAGGCGCTGGTCTCACATTCGTTTAAGCTTATTTAGGGGTGAGTTGCATCATCACCAATCAAAACTAAAGTTCTGGTCTATTACTGTTGTGGAATGGTGAAAATTAATGCATTATATTTAATTTGAATTCGACTAAAAATTATACTTACGAACACTGGAGAATCAGTTCCTGAATATTTTCTATTAGTAGTTTATCAAAAATGTGAAAGGCTGAAAAAATAACCAACAATCTTTGCTTCTGAACTCTTGAATGAGATTTATTCAAGTAAATAGAAGTGGGTTTATCGAGGACTAAAAGCACGTGCAGTCATGCATAGTAGATGGATATATATTTTTCAACTAAATATGATAATGGTTTCTCGAATGACAAACTCATTTTTCACAACTTACCCATTCGTAATGGGCGAATAGAGCCATATAGGAACGAAGGAAGCAAATATTACGAGCAACTAAATAAACAATGTGAGTTATTGAACATGCAGACAAAAACCAATTCCAAAATTCGATGAAAACATTTGTCTTAATTTGAATATACTGTCGCGATCAAAATGAAAGTGAAAAGGAATACTGATTTTTAAAAACATTTTCGAAAGAACATTTTGTGCGTTGGATCAAAAAAAGTCAGTGTACCTGAAAATAAAAAATATTGGGGAAATACCGCGTTTCCTATGTTACGCGTTGTTTGGGATTCAGAACAAGATTCTTCCCCAAAAACTGAGAAAGAAGTTTTATTATTTTTCATGCTTTCATCCCATTTAAATATAATTCAAACTGTTGCAAAAGAAATTTTATTTAGCTAATAAAATCCAATTTAGTTTTATTTTTCGCTTATAAAACGCCCGATATGAGAAACTGGAAAATACGTCAGCACCTCAAAGGACCTATTGTAAGAAAACGTTTCGGGTTTTACTATGTGGAATTCTTTCATCTTGGAAGAGTAGGGAAGAAAAACACTACAATTCCAAATTAAATTTTGTTCGCTACCATGGTTTCACTGTGGTGCCGCACCATAAGGTCATCATATAATTTTCTAAGTCCCATGGCATGGAATTTACCCATGCTAAGGTAGGGGAAGGATAGGTGAATGGAGGAGAGTGGGGGAAGCTGTGGAGGAGTACCCACCCATGAGGGCGGCTTAGGACTCCGGGGGGATGAAGGAGGTAAGTGGGAGACGAAGCCTCGGGTACCTTATCTATATGTATGGCTTAGCCTATATATATATGGGTCAACCCTCCACAGCCTCTTCCCCAAAGTATGTAGAAAATTGCATGGTCACCTATACCACAATGAAACTATGGTGGAGTTAAAAAAAATGTAACGTGGAATTGCAGAGGTATGCTTCTTAAATGACTTGATTGACTCTTTTGTGCAGTGAAAAAAGCTAATTCAAGGTAGGTTTAGCGGAATTTCTAAAAGGGGTATTTCAATAATGAACGCGGCACTCACTGTGTGACTGTGTGTGTACACAATGGACATGCTCTGTGCTGCGTAGGTTTATTTAATAATACATTAAAGATGTGACACGCTAATTCAGTAAAATATGCTAATCACTCCACAGTGAATAGATTAGACTAAACGGCCGTATTTATATAGACTAACGGCCCCTCTATTTTAGATCATAATGTTAATTTTCTCATTTCACATTGCGCGTATAGTTTTTGGATACGGATTGGCATCAAATTGAAGACATGGGAGGTTTGTGATTTATTTTAAACGCAATCAGCACGAACATTCCTCTGCGTAAACAGCACTGGTATTTTTTCGCCCTGGCTGATTGAGCCGACTATCGCGGTCGCTCTAGGAAATGCGTGCATGTTTTCCGTGCCCCACGCTTCCTCACGTATTCACGTTTGTGACAGCGGAACACCATCCAACTTAAACTCTCAACTACACCTTGAAAACGGAGACCTGTGCATTCATTTCACGCACCCCCTCCTCGTTTTTTCAAACCATTCTCCGCTGCAAGAACCACTTTGTCGAAACGCTGCTCATGTGTGCACGGCACATTCTTCATCCATGTAACTCAACCCTTGTGATGGAGCCGGGATCCGAAAAATTAATCTCCTCTATGCTGGGAATTATATTTCAAAAGAGTTGGGCTCCCGTGAGACTCACGTGCAATGAGATGAACGCCGAGTTTTAAATCCCCCAAATCAAATCGATCATATCCCTCGCAACCGCCTGCTGTCCTTCACGGTGAACATGTAAACTATATAATAGGATATATGTGCAACGCAGGTCGAAAAATAATTATTTGCGCTGAATTCATAGCTATATTTTCCACAGTTAATGGTTAACACTTGTGCCAATGTTTCCGTCGAAACCTGAATCGTTTTTCTTAAAAAAAATGAAAGTTACAATATCGTGTATTGCCATGAGTAAATATTGTTAAAACATTTTCCACAGTCATCATATTCTGTGCCAATATTTCATAATTTTATTAATTAGCCGAGTGCCGAATGTATGTGAAAAATGCGGATTTACTCAAACGATTAGTTACTCTGGAATCGCTCGACTGAACACAAAACAAAGCGGGAAGAGTTTTTTGGGTAGTTTGCACCAGACCAGAGCTCGCATGGAAATCAAAAATATGAACGCCGTTCGTCCATCAATAACAATTTTCATCCATCAAGCATCAAAAATCAGAAATAGTTGTAGTGAGTACCATACATTGTTCTGGATCCAAACCAGCAACATACAATCTCTCTCAATCTAAAAATTTTTTAATCAGTGACCTCCCCTTTCCCTTGTTGAACTTATCTCAACTTAAAGATTCAAATTTTGCTCTCGATTATTGGAGATCAATTAAGCAGTTTTGCCGTTAATAACTACGCCGTAAATGTATCATAAATGAGAGACGGAGGCGAGTGGTGAAATATGAACTTGAAGTAATGTTAGAGAAGTCCTCATTTTTATGATATTATTTTCTTTTACACAGGAAAATATTTGCGATACTCATAAATGAAATTTACCATCTAACTTTTTGGATAGGCTATTGATTTTTAATGCAGTATTTATTTGTACTATTTAGTATTTAAAATTATGGATGACAAAGTGAATTAACCGAAGAGGTTTATTAAAAATAATAGTGTGTGTAAATATTTCGTCAATGGATTTTGCTATTTTTGGTGACTTGGAAAGAAACCATAATAACTGCTCTATTGCTTTTTTTTAAGTATTTGGAATATAATTCGCTCCAATGCCTCACCGAGAATCTTGCAGGGCATGTAATGTAGTTAATATTTGAAATAAAAACTGGGTTCTACATTTTAGAACGCACATTGTAATTCACCTTGTTGCCAAAAAAAACCTCCAGAAACTCAACCTATCTTAATCTATAATGCCTTAGTTTGCTAAAGGGTTCCCCAAAATTGGTTTCGAAAAAGCTTATAGCACTACACTAGCCCGCCACGTCTATTAGAAGTCTGTTTCATTGTATCTGTTACTACAAGACACTCGATGAAATTCGTTGTCTCAGGCGTAACTTTGTGGAATTTGCTCGACATATTGNNNNGAAATTCGTTGTCTCAGGCGTAACTTTGTGGAATTTGCTCGACATATTGATTCATTTCAATATACAAGACACTCTTCAATTACGGCTGAAATAATTTGAGCAATTTCTACCATACAAAGCAATTATAAGTTTTGGGACCACGATTTCACGAATCAAGGTTGTCTTCTTCGTGGTTCATTTTTAGAAACAGTATATTTTAAGATGATCGTTCCAGCTGGTAACTGTATGCTGAAGTCGCAACATGTCTCTTGAATGGTAATTTGGAAATGCCGTTCAAATAGCTAGTATACCTATTAAATTTTCGTATTTTACCGGTTAATAGGCAATGAAGAAATGATTTGAATTTCATACTGGCCGAGGGTTAAGCTAAGAATCTCCAAAAACACAGCTTAATTCAACGGGAAGCAAAGATATATTGACTCAAGGATACGGTCTCGGGGAGCTAAAATGGATTAAAACATAACCTCCCTCCCATTCAGTGATTAACTATTTAAGGATTTGAGAAGGCAATTGGAATTTTTTTGCATGCTAAAGAAAACGCTCAGCTAAAAGGAACGGTAGCAAAGAAGATAGGCAAAATATATAATGCTAAAAAAAATAAAGCTGGATTTTATGCATAATAATACTCAGATCTCTTCTTTTTAACGTAACAAGTTCGGAAGCAAAATTAGCGACTCAGAAATTTGAATAAAATATTTCTGGAGCCCGATTAATGTATATTAACCACTTGTTTTACTGACCTTTGTGACATTTTTATTAGCTCCATGTGCCCCTTGCAAAGCATTGATGTCAGGGGCATATTTTTGAAAGTCCTCTCTGGAAGCGCACATAACGATGGATGAGGACACAAAGCATGTGTGAAGCGCAATGCAGCAATAATTAGCACCTCTCCACAAATTACGTTGAAATGGAAATAGGCTCACTCGATTTTTCTTTCTCAGTTTTAAATGTTTTTTGCTCGATTTTCGCCAGTCTCCAGTGTATTTGATGCCAAGCGAAATAGATGATATCCGATTACTGAAGAGTTTTATCAAGATGGCAGAGTGTGGAGTACTTGAGAAGTGATTGAGGTAAATATAGGAGAGATGGTCTGAGGAGCGAGTGGGTTATGAAGAATGTAGGTTGGATGCTCCAGTAATGGATAAGTGATAATGAGGAATGTGAGCCACGCTTGTTTGGCATCATTTTGGAGATGGACGAGAGTCGAATCACCAACCATATTTATGAGGAAAGGGTAAATTATTTTTGAGGAAGGATTAGACTGAGAAAGTCAAGGGTGAAAGTGGTCGAAAAGACGAGGAATATTAGTCCTAGGAACATAAGACCATTTATGAAACAATGTATAAATATGGCCAAGTCGAAATAATTATGCAAGGGTATTGCACTGTGGAAGACATTAATGAAAGAGAGGTTTCTGAGTAAAATTCTTCTTCATTGCGCTTACTCCGAAAAGGAACTGCGCAAAGGGTATGCATGTATGAGTCATTAATAATTTCCCCCGAGTTTGGTACGGTCCTACTCTTTTATAATGGCTGTTTTTTTAATGCGGGGACTAATTTGAATGCTGGGCTTCCAAGAGCCATATCGATCACAGGGATCCTGGAGATGACTTCTTCAGAGTTCATGCCATTTCACTCCGTCACCTGCGCGGCGTATCCTGCAGCGAACAAAGCCCCTATCTTCAGGGTTTGTGACGAAACGGAATGTTCCTGCGGATGTATTTCATGCCGAGTCTGTTCGACAGAGCGATATCTGGAGACCAGGGAGTGTGGGGAAAAGCTTAGTGCTTCCGTGTGCTCACCGTGTGTCCCCTAGCGTCGTTGTTTGAGCTTAGAAAGGCGACTACTGAGGGAGATGTCATCGCTCCTCGGTCGTCAGAGAGGGAGAGGAGAGTTTGGCTCCTCGTGGAGGAAATGCCGGAGTAGGCGCCGAGTTTGGTGATTTTGCGAGATGACAGGCGACGGGGTGTGACGGGAAGTGCGGGTGTGAAGAAGGCAAGCGGGTCTTTTGTGGATCGCGTGCAATGTCAGCTGCAGACTCCACCTAGTCATCCACCTTCGTAATTGCATACTGGTTTGAAGGACGCTGCGCCATGAGCAGTCAGTCCGGAATCGCAACCGTCGGAAATCGCAGCGTGGAGCTCTGAAGCATAGGGGGTTACTTACTGCCTATGCCAAAGGTGTTTCCTGGACGTTTTTGTTTGAAAATAAATGCTAGGAGTGATTATTTATGTTTCACTTCTTCTTTCTAGCAAGAGGCATCTTTTCAAAATGCTCAATGAGAATATCGGAAAGTGCGAAAAAATACTTATCCCTGGAGTTTCTACTTTCAAACTTTAGCATAGTTATCCAAAACAATGTTTACATTACGTTTGTTATTTTTAATTCTCTGAATGTTAGATAAAATCATAATGATGGACTCCCAGTCTCCCATCAAGGAACCATCGATAAAAGTGGTATTGGCGGCTATTAAAATAATATGCACAGCTCGATCGAAAGCCGGGAAGTTTGAATTTAATTATAATCCATTGAAAATCGTGACGGTTAATTGATTACATTTTAGGACATTTTTCTTTGATTACTTCTGGATCTCTATTGACTCATGCTAAAATATTCGAGACCTTAAAACATTTTTCGATTCCGAAGCACTCGGAAAGAACCATCCCTGTGACCTAAATTCTTTTTAAATTGGGGCGCGTTCACGTTAACAATCTGTGCTAGTTGGTTATTAAAATGCAGAGTCAAAATTACAAAATTAATGGAAAATACACCTATCCTGCGTAGATACTGATTTAGCCAAATCTTCGGGAAATTTATTTTTGGACCATTAAAGAGCGATTTTTAAGTTAAGCTTTAAAAAATTATCTTTGATAAGTTTATCATGCTCAGTTTGCAAACTTATACTTATTTTGATCAAGCTCCTGAAATCAATCCTCCCATCATTTAGAATAATAATGCCCCGTTTTAATTCGTTTCGGTATTTTTAAACGGTCCAGGAGACAGTGATTTTCCATTGAATAGGGAAATTATTGCTTCAATGGCACTGTTGTGCCGTTTCCTCTGCTCATCTCTGAATCAAAGGGCTTCATCTCCAATGACTGAATCCACTTCACGCCGAACACCACACAAAGGAAATCATCGTCTTTTGACACAGCATTCAGTAGGTGGTGTGTTGGATCGTTTGAATCAATAAATGCCTCGGATATCACTCAATAAATCCCTCGAATAGAACAATAATAAGGCCTTGTATAAAAAATCCGGTTGAAACCTTTGTCGATGAAATATTACAGGATTTATCTTGTTATGTTGCTTCTTTGATTGCGACAACCAAGAAATTTAATTCTTCAATTGTTATGCAGAACTGCAAAAAATTTTGATTTTTAGATCCGAGAGCTCAGCTGTAATGGCGTAGTAGTGCTTATTACAAAGTTTACACTTTAACTGACTTAAACGCTGTAATGGACACATAAATGTTTAGAAATTTTTAAATCTTGGAAACAAGGAAAACACTAAAACACTTAAGCATAGCAACAAAGCACGCCGTTTTTCCAGTTCTCATTAGGGCGAATAAGTGTTTTTTTTTATTTTCGTCTTCTGATATAGAGTCGGCAACTTTTTAACCTTCTCGATATAGTTAGATTTATTTTTCCCGAGAATCCAGAATTTTGCCATTTCAAATACGATAAGAAATGTTGAAGAACTATTCAGATATTAAATAATATACCGCGAATGATCATCTTCATATTACTGGTACAAGAAGTCAACATGCTTTGAATAAATAATTGCTTTTTAACGTTATTTTGAATTTTCTCTGTGATAAGTTAGAAGAGTTGTCACATATTTCAACTATTGCGACGTCGTGCCTTATCGCCGCTCGATGCTTATCTCTCTTATGCACGGAAAAGTTACTAAGCTAGGATGAGAGTAAGGTGACGAGATAAAGAAATTAAATCCGTTTTTCTTGATGATGTAGGGGAAGGAAATTTTCAAGTCAAAACCAATGAGTTCATTTCCGAGTATTTACAGAATTGTTTATCTCCCCTTGGGGGAATGAATCCTTTATTAGAGTGGTAATTAAATACTTGTTCATTATAAGTTAAGTGTTATTTCATTAATGAAGAAATCAGCACGAAGCTTAATGCGTTAAATATGAATAGTTTTCACGTGTTCACGTGAAATTACTAAGCAAAAAGGACTTTATTTTGCTATAGGAGAGAAAATTAAAACAAAACTGGTATTAAAAATCGCTGATGCAGTGAAACTCGCGCTTAAAAATGAACAGTTCTTTAATTTGGAAATTTAATGGATAATTAAGGAATATTTCTGGAATTCAGTGCCTATTTTGAGTGGAGCTCCGGTTTAATGAATGCAATCAAAAATAAATTAGGACGCGAAACCTATTGGACCATGTAATTGAAAGTTATTAAAAGTTCTCTCCCGTGCTGCGGAACCATGATTTGGATAAAGTTTATCCGAAATGGCACTACACCGAGGATTGATGGGAAAAAAGTGGATGAGATTTAATTTTGTAGTTTTCACATATTTAATTCACCGCGCGATAACCTTTTAGTTTGCATCTGGAATTTTTGTGCACGCGTAAATCATAAAACTAGAGGGAACATTGATCGAGATAATTACACATCTGCATAGTGCCTTGCAAGCCGCCGCGAGGACGTGTGGCAGGGGGGGGGATGGCCGTGAATTGAATTAATTATGGTAATAGTGAAGTTAATTATGTTAATAGGTTTAATTATGAAGTTGAGTATTTGCTCGGATATAACCACAAATATTAAATTATTGTAGCCTTTACATTTGGAATGAAACCGAACTGAAAGTGTTTATGTTTCCACCCAAATTTTGGTTAACTAATACTTTTGGATAATTCAGTTCGCTATAGAATGATGAATGGTTCGCTTCGCTTGAAATCGATAGTAAAAAAAGCTTAGCGCACCTCTCCCGTCGACACTTGAATATTTTGGATTAGTATCCTCTCTTTTTCAGATTGTTCAAACGGATTATGCAGTAATCCTCTGGACCTTTGCCTGTTTTCCTTACAATCTTTCCCTAATTCTTTTACTTTCTTTTGTCGTCATTGTAGTAGTAGGTTTACAAATCTATCATCAAATTTTTCTCTATGAACCAGTTTACTGTTCTAATCTTTCTTATATGAAAGGTATCGTGCTTCGTACTCAATTTTATACGAACAATATGTTACGAACTGATTGATATTGAAATATATTACCACTTCGAAGCCTCTTCTATTTAGTAACCATTCCACTGCCTGGAAACGCATTTCATTTCCTTTCATTCTTCCGTTCAATATAATATTTGAAACCATATTGATTGCTTCAAAATTTAATTCACATTTTGATCTCCGAATGATTCTACCTTCGTCGACAACTTACACATAAACGAATGAGCCTTCATTCTGTTTTCCTGTTTCTAAAATTAGCCACGGAAAGGGGCTATTTCCACTTGTATTTTATTTCGTCCTCTTCTTCAGCTCTTATACTAGCATTAAGTAACAAAAATTTAATCAGTAAAATTGTAGGTTACAATAATTTGGCAACAATAAATAGTTAATAACTTCTTCTTTCTTAGGAAAAAGTAATAATTTTCATAAACCATGGTATATACATGCCAATTATAATTTTGATTACTAGCGAAAAATATAAACAACGTGCATTGCTATAATCCAGTCCCTAATCGTATAAATATGTGTGAATTTCTCATATTTTTAACCTCTACGGTTTAAATATAAAAAACAATGAGCATATTTATAAATATTGCCACGATGTCATTTGCAGCTCTATCAGGTGCTGCTGGAATAACTGCTGGCTGACTTAACTTCAGTTCAGGGATTCAATTCAGAAATCCTATGACATCTGATCCAATATTTTCCTTCCAGTCTAATGCTAATGAATTTGATAACTTTCCTTTTACCCACTGATCATCTTTTAGTGTCTGAGCGGAAAGCGATATATGCTCATTTTAAAGTTTGTTTCTTCTGAACCTTCTTCTTCATGGAGATAATAAATTTCAAACATTCTCCTGGAAGTAGTTTACATCCTTTTCGCTGGAATGCATTCTCGTTTCGTGGACTTAAACTGTTTTCCGTGGTGGAAATAATTATGAACTCTTATGGTCAGGACTGCCAACACATTATACTGTAAAGATTGCTTTCCTTTAACAGTGATAGATCCAGGAAACGATTATGGGTATTTTCTAATTTAGAGACATCCAGGTTTATCTACACCCCACACTCTGGTCAACCGAGAGATTACTGTATAAATAGAAAGAGTGCTTAAATAAAATAAGCACTCTTTCTTTCATTTACCTTTCTAATTTACTTTTTTTTGTCTCTCATACTTTCCAAAAGATCAACTATTTTTTTAATCGGTTTTTTGCTGTGGGGGGAGGAAGTAAACACCCAAAGCCCCTTCCTGGTCACGCCACAGCCTTTAAATTAGTTCAGTGCAGTTCATTCCCCTTCCATCATCGGTAATAATTCGTATGAAACTGTCACCTCGGTTTCGACACCACTGCATTCAAGTTTTCTTATCGTATACAGCTGCCTAAAAATTGTACCTCGCCATAAACTAGGCTTGTATAACTTGGTTGTGGCCAAATCAAAACCTTATGACATAATTCCTGATGCATAAAATAAGGCAATGAAAGGAGTAGGGCTGGTTCTTCCACCAGTGACAGGAGTTGGCATGTTCCGCATTCACTCGTTATTTTGCATTTAAGTGCCAAAAAATGGAATGAATGTCGTGACTTGGAAAAATACAAGTGAACGCGGAGCTGATTAATTTTTCAGATTTACGAATGATCATTAATAATCATCTAATCTAAATCACAGTAATCAACCCGAAGGTCGTTTATGTAGGTGCGGGTAGAGCTCACCCAGTAATGACATTGATCCCATTGATTGAACCCTGAAATTCACACATCAGGGTAGGGGGGGAAGTTTCTTTCCCTGTACCGCCTGTGATTTCCCAGGATGACCCGGGACCCGAAAAATGGTACACAGCTAGGGTGAAGCCGAGGGTGCCCAGAGGCGTCACCCGGAATCGAACCCGGTCCCTCCGGTTAGTA
>LYUA01001532.1:428849-439822 GCA_002093875.1 Calopteryx splendens
GCCTACGTTGCAATAAACCATTTTTTAACTAAAAATAAATTCTACCTCCCTTCATGCGTTGAATTGATATGGGTTTTTTAGACTGAATTTTTTCAGGGATCACTCTTATTGTGGTCATTGTCTACAGCGAATAAATCACATTGCATTAAAATTTTTAAGTGTTACCCAAGGTGATAGCAGAAAGATACATCGTCTTCATACCAATGGCATCAAGATAAAGATTACTAACATCCTTTTTGCTGCATTTACTTCATGTGCTTCCTGTCTTTTCACCGCATATTTAGTGCTTTTTTATTGATATAGAATCCCTAATTGTACACTATAACAAAAAAAACGGATTTTTAGGAAACACCGGCCGTATTTTATAAAACCGATGACGTAACACCCAGACCACATGATCAAGGCACTAATCATGTTATTAAACAACAACAAAGTAGGACAGAGTTTAATTACCTTATATTCGATAAAGGGAACACCACAGCTGTGGTTTGAAAACCCGATCACTTTTAACGCTAGAAAAATAGTATCAGAGTCGACAGGTATCCATTTAACAAAATAATCAAAAATACTAAAAGTTCTGTTTATCACTGCACCTTATTAACAGAAAAATTACGTTTTGCCGAAAAACTAAGCACTGCAAACCTAACCTTACCGAAGAAGGGCAAATCGCAAAATGATTCGCATCATCTCCGCAATAACCTCCCAAATCTACAACCTCACCGAATGAATTATAGAGGAGATTCCTTCTGGGTCCCGAAGAAATATATGGAATTAAATGCAGCTAAATTCATCCTCACAAATGAAATGTTGGTGACATTGAACGAGGAACTCCCAGCGTATAAATTAATAAGTTTTAAATTGGATAGCAGACAGGCTACTCACGAAACAACTCATGCTAAGACTAAGGAATACATTCATCTCACCAACAAATTCACGGACGTCATTGGCATGATTTTCGTTCAGCCAAAAATACCACAAACAGATTCACGGCATGGCAATGGGCCATCCTTTATCATGCCTCGTTCCGGAAGTACTCGCACTGCTTCTGAGTATGAAATCGAATGAAAGGGTGCTTTCGTTTTAATGAAATCTTTGAGATAGTTTGGGGGCAACGTTTTTTCTTTTCCGCACCAAAAATGCGATGCTAATGATTTTATTAATAAGATGAAAAGCTGGTAAGAGTTGATGTAATTTAATTATGAAGCCAAACCATTCCATTTTTGGCCACACTAGTTATTAGGAACAAAGGGAAATGTCGCACGCATTCCTAAAAAAAGGCTAGTTGCCAATGTCAACAATTCCTGCGGTCTTAAATTGTCTGACTCATGGGTTGTCAACCATATAGAACATATAAAATTTTTTTAGTGAACTAATGAGAATTAAAATACTACAAAATGCTACAGATGCACGCCGGTAATATATGTTACAATGACAGGGAAGGAAAAGAGGACGTTCGCTGAACAATTCATCACACATACCAGAATAAGGCATCAGCAGAAAGAGAATTATCTGGATTCCGCCCAACCTTTAGATCCCCCAGGGTATTCACAAAATATTAAAAAGAGAGGGCACTACTGTTAGGCTCACATGATAAAACACCTTTTATAACCTGTTGGAAAATGATGAAAAATAACACTACCTTCAGTCACTACCATCCTGCGTTAAAAAAAATACAGCTCGTGCTAACATTCCTATGCAAATGACGAACACCATTTCCGTCTTGGAGTCCCAATAACCACAATAATCAACCCGGTTGAGGTTAGGTCTGTTTGGTAGGTCTGGGATCAACCAAGGTCTGTAAGGTCTGTTTGGTAGGTTTGGGATCAACCAAAGCACAATGGCGTGTGACATTCACACATCAGTTCCATTCCCTGTGCCGCCTGCGGATTCGCTGGATGACCTCAGACCAGAAAAATCACACATCATGGGTGGATTTGAGGGTGCCTAGAAGCGTCACCTGGAATGGAACCCGGTCCCTCTGTTTAGTGACTCAATACTTTACCCATTGGACAACCACGCCTCGACTTTCAATTGGGTTCTTAAAACGTTTTTACTCATTCTTTTTATTAATTGCTATTTGACGAGAAATTGGATTTTCTGTTGCTATTCCTTGCCTATATAAATATAATAAATATCGCCCCAAAAACAATATAATGTAATAATAATTTTAAAAAGTTATAATAATGTAAAAATAATATGGAAAAGTTATGGCGAGAGGGATCAAATGTTTTGGCCATATAATAGGGATTAATTTGACAAAAGATATGATGAATCGACAAGAAATTCACAGGAGTTAATAAAAACAAAATAAGGTCGTGCATGGTTCTCCTAATCGAAACACGTTAAATTCAATTTCACCTGCATTCCCAAATAATTAATTTTAAACTTAAGGGCTCTTTGTTTCTAATTTTAAAAAGTATTCACTTAAACATCAGAACAGTGGTGGTTTATAAAGCAAAACAATTTAATCGAAGAATTTTTTGTTTTCTGAGAGCGAAAATTAAAATAGAATCTAGAGTAGTCCACCCACACACCTAAATCTTTGATTAATTAGATTAAGGGGAAAGGTCTGTCTCAGGCAAAATATTGAAAAATAAAAGGTTTTTTATTCCTCTAAAATCTATTTAACTCATGTCTGACTTGTACTTGTTACCTACATAGCCACAGAAATGATTTATCATTATTTTTTTGACTATAAATACAATCCTGTTTGATTTCAATAACTTAGAAGAATTTAACGTCACCTGCAAGCATAAGAATTTTTGAACTCACAATATTATCAGGCATATCATTTGCCAATGAATAAAAATTAAAGGACTTAAATGAGCCCTCTGAGGAATGCCATGTGTAGCTTTTATGTACTTACGATATTGGACCTTCAAAAATGTTAACCACTTGATAACGCTCTCTCAAATAGTCTACGATCCACTTCAACACGGAGTCTCTTAAACCCAACTCTAACACGTTAAAAATTAAGAAATCGACAAAATTCAAAGAAAACATTTAGCATAATCAATATGAAGTACAGAAACCTGAAATCGTAATTTCAAGGGTCAATAATAATGGAGGTATATGTTAAAGTTTTGTAATTGCAGATCCCCATTTCTATTTGATCTATTCTCACCCATATTGGTGCGACGACTAAGTACCTCTCTAATAAAGAGTCACATGTTCACGTTGTTTTTTAATGTCCAATCGGGCGCAATTTTAATATCCTCAAAAGATTGTAAATTACTTTATATTTGGACCTAATACGACTTATGCATCAGCAGGGCTCGAAAAAACAGCCTTAAGGGATCTTAATGGTACGAATCAATCATCAATGTGGGGAAATTGTACCTGATAATTTTTTATTGATCTTTGATGCCTGATCCCGGACTTCTTTAATATGGTCCCTTGCGTTTGAGGTAAAGGCAAAGAGGTCTTGCTACACTTTCACTCTTACTCTCTAAAAATCTCTGCACGACGGACCCAGAGAAGTTTCTAGTCGCTTATTAATTTTAAAATTTTTTTCCCAGTTAGACCACAACACTTTTTAAGAATTGACGAAGCACAAAAAGTACACGCGATAAAGCTATCCCAGTGCAAAATTGCTTCGGTACAAAGCAATAGTTATTATCGGCCACAGACGTGCTGGAGCTGATATTATTATGGAATATTATCACTTAAGAAGGTAAGATAACACAAGTAAAATTATTCAAATATGAAGATAGACTCCATCCCTGAAAGATCTGACTTTTAGTCGGGAAATATTGCACATTTCTATTATGATTCATGTCATTCGATCCTACTCGTAGTTTTGGAAAAACAAGTGCCTTCTACTGTTTGCAGGACCATTATTTTCTGCGGACAGAAATATCCCATCCCAAGCGTGGGTCAGGTGCGGCTTGGAAAATTTTAAATTCATTAATTCATTTTGAGTGCAAAGACACCTTGAGGTGCCAGCGAGATATTTACAATCCGTGACTGACTTGATTCAGTGCGGAAAGAATGGGAGAGGATTTTGTTTGAGCGAAGCATATAAATCGACCATGCCACATTGAACCTGTGGTAAACAACTGATGCATTATTGACACACTAATCGAAACAATGTGCAATATTGCAGAGAATAAGATTAAGAATTTCGGGGATACGGCAGAATATTTTTGTGCTTTCAGAAATCGGAGAGGAACTGAAAAAGGTTATTATTTCAGTTAAAATTGATGAAGCAACCGATGCGATGAACAACATATTATTGGCAATGTACATTTGTACCATTACATACATATATTGGGGCAGTACATTTTCCCCAATGATTAGGGCGCAAGAGAGGTTTCTGAAGCTCACCAAATTTATTACTGCTCGCTGTACCATGGTCTTGTTATAATCACGTTTCACTTGACGGAAGAATTTCACTTCAAAAGCTTGCCGTCCAAACTAATCGTACGCCGTTCAAAGGCGGGAAGCCGTGCTGACCGGCAAATTACTACGGCGAAGTTCTAAGGTTGCTTAAAACCAAGGTCCTATTACATGGGTTAACTCAAATACCACCGCGAATCTGCCAACCTTTCCTCTGTGGCGTCACTAACGACGCATCCTTCCACTAGCCTCGTTTGCTTAAAAGTGGTCGGTGTTTCACTTTTCAAACTCTTACGGCATTAAAAAAGTGTAGTTTCCGTTGTGCGGTATTTATGAGTAAATATTAATAGTTCAAATTCCCAGGTTTTCTGCCTTTTGAGAGAAAGAAGCCCCACAGTTACCTAAGAATTGAAGTAAATACCGGTGACCAGGTATACATTACATATTCTAGAGTGGAAATCTGGTAGAGGGAAATACAGGGGAAGTATTGAAGGAAGGAGCAACGTATACGATACAGTGCATACAAAAGAAACTAAAGGCATGGTAACCGTGTCCCCAAAAATGAAAGTGCCCTTCTATACCAGATTTTTAATAATTAATTTCCGCAGTATAAAAAACGAATGAAATGATATTAGCACGCATTTTAGAGCGCCGGTTTATTTTTGGGAACAGAAAGATGGCCTAAAGAGGATATGAGAGATATTGAAGTATTTCCTACGTTTTATAAGATATACCGACGGAACAGACCTAACAGTTCCGGTGGTGGAGTTTTTATAGCAGTGAAGACACACACAAGCAGATTTGCTCAAACTTTCAGTAGCAATGTAGAAATACAAAGCGTTTGGTGTGCATAATCTAAAGATGGAAAACAAATAAATATGCGTTTTTTGGTTCTAATAGGCCACCCGATTCTTGTACAGAGGTAGTTAATGAACTATAAACTCAGAAATTGGTTCTCTCTTCTAAGGGAAATAATTTATAATAATTATCAGATGGGCGTTTATAACTTCCATCAAAAAATTGGGACACTTACAGGATAGACACAAATCTCAGAAACCGGGAGAATTGTAATACAATACTCGACATGTTCTCGAATCACTTATTGTATGACAAACCGACGAGAGGAAAGAGAAAATTAAATCTTTTGCGAACAGTCACCTCGACATGATAAAATATCGATGCAAATTATGGGATAAATGATCATAGAGCAAACATTTCCAAGCTTAAAACAAAATAGAAACTAGTAGTAAAGCTTTAACAACAATAGATCCATTAGTGTTAGGTGGTGAAGATTAAGGGAAAATCCATTAGTGGCAGATCCTTTAGTGAACTTAGTGGAATTCATTAATTATAAGCTGTTTTAAGTGCTTGAAGTAAATTATCAATGCACCATATTAGATTCTCAATTGCCCAAGGCAAAAGGTAAGGTTTGAACCTGAGGTCCTTTCCCCTGCCTATCCTAACCGATGCAAACCCGGCTCCGTTTCAGAATTAGCTGAAGGCATAGCTATATTTTTTTAATCTTCGTTTACTTCGATTTAATGATGTATTGTTTCAAATAATTTAATTTATTTTAAGGCTGCATATGATAAATAGGCAAAATAGAAAAATGAGCTTTCATGTAAGGTAAATGATGGAATGCCAACCATAAGTTGCCTTGGAAGCAATCATCAGGTATTTCATAAGGGCATATTAATGTTTGCCACTCCCCTGCGTTTGCTTTTACGTTTCCGCCGATTCTTGTAGACAACTATAGTCAATTCTTACGGAAAATGGACGGAAATGAAACGAACTGGAAATATTTGGGGCATCTATCCTGTCACTTAAGAATGAAAGATCGTGAAACGATTAATAATTGAGAAAATCGGCAGAAATGCGTTTTTAAATAGTGCCAATGCCCTTTCTCCCTCACCCAAGGCGTTTCCCATTTGGTTTGATTAACAAGAATACATAAAGAATTTCTCCGTGACACGTCCGGCACGCTTCCCCGAGGAAGTGAAACTTTTCGGACTTGACAAGTTGACACAGTTATGAATCCTCCTCCGTTATAAACATAGCGCAGTTATTGCTTACCTCCCCGCAGCACGGTTCCTTGCATGTCAACCCTCCCTGCTCTCCCCACCCGTCACGCCTGCCCCTGAGGCAGTCCAATCCTAATGTGGGATCCCCGTGCCCATCTCCTCTCGCCCACCCCCATTCCCCACCTCCACCCGCCTCGAAAGCGAGCCGCTGAGAGACAGAATGGCAAGTGTGTGAAGTTTCAGTGCTTTTGAGCTGCAAAGAGTTTTGGTTTGAAGTTTGGCAGGAGGGAAGGTAGCGCACCCAAGAACAGGCTGCCTTTTGCCGGGAGAAGTGAAGACTTGGGAAACTTTTATCAAAAATAGATTTCCACACTACGTATCAAAATATTGGCTTAACTCAATTTAAAAGTTCTAGAGACATACGCTCCACTGGCCATCGAAGGGTCATCCTATACGGAATTTAGTTCGTCAAATGATTGGATAGTGGGGACTGTCCTAAAATTGAATATAGTTAGTCCATTAGGGCGTTTTAAAATCGCTTTATCTATTTGTAGATAGGAAGAGAACAGTAAACCTATGAGAATATAAACCAATCAATATTAAATATTTTTTCCAAGCTCCTCATGACTGAAAATTGCAATTTTTGCGCTTATATTTGCAAAGAACTCCGTCCGTTGGATGGGAAGTTAAATTGTGAACCCCTTGGCGTCTTCCGTTCAGAGTATACTGTACCTAGATAGTTTCTATCCATCCTATTCCCCAATCCCAGAAAATCCTAGCTTTACCAAATTACCTACCCTAATTACTCCTTGTGTCGCAAGTGACTTCAGCAGTCGGCTGCATCCCCTAATGACTGCTACTACTGTTTTCTCAACGTGATAACTCTGTTCCTATACCTTAATCCTGCTTCATTACCATTTTCATTCATCCATCGTAGTGTTAGAAAACCCTACCACCATCAATTGCTTTCTTTCAGGGACATTGCCAATTTTTCTTTCGAATTGAACTATTATATAAATTTTCCTCTTTATGTTTTATTGTTCCATACACCTGAATTTGTACAAATTTTCTAAGACCTGCTTCTGTTTCTACTAATAATATAATATCTTTCGCTTTATACGTGTATTAACTTCCGTTCTCCTCAGTTTTCTCTTCAGAACTACGACTATCCCATGCTGCTTCTCCTCCTTTCCACCGTATATTAATCCTTATCTATCGCTCCTCATTTCAATTTTATTTCTATGTGACTTAGAACATAATGCATAGGTGCATACTTCCTTTCTCAGTTCTTCTTTAGCATGCTATGGAATTCATTAATGGAACCACTGCCGCACACGACTCCCCAACCTTGGAAGGTAACACGTGACTTTCAGAGCCAAAGGGTGTGATTCGTAAATATTTTAAGAAGTCCCACCCAATCAACTTGAGTAAAATGCCCTATACTTGTTGTTTGGAAGGTCTCAATGATTAATAAATTAACTCAAATGGATTAAATGTCAGGTGGGACAAGTGTAAGAATTTTCCCTCAAGAATATGTTTGTCAAACATGAGTGCCAGTATTTATATCACGAACATCAAATTCGTAGTTCAAAACCTCTGCAATCAGTTAAAGATATTGAAGCTAAATGGTATGAGGTAAAAGCCTCAAATTTAATAGAAGTCTGGAAGATCTCATGCAAAACTTCATAGACCATTCGATAGTACTTGACTATTACATTTGGGTGGCTTAAACAAAACATTTAAGCGACGAAGTTTTTACGAAGTATAATTATTAAGCAAACCTACTAATTTTCCAGAGAGAGTTAACGCAGAAAGAAAGCTTCAAAAGTGTTAGAGGAAGAGGGAAACAATGGCAGTTTGACAAAATTGAATCGATTATGGCAGAATCATGATCTTGGTCAAAATCTATAAATGTTTCATTAATAAAAACTTTTACCAGTTAATATATATGCAGAACAACTAGGGTAGCAGCACTCAGTCATGGGGTGAATACCCCATGACTGAGGGCTGCTACCCTAGCCTTTGCTAGAGTTCAGTAATCATAATAGCATGAGGTTAAGTGAGGAGGATTAGACTGGTTATCGCTGGGTATAAGCCAATTAATGTGTGGGAATGTGCCAATTAATTAAGTGGGAAGCTTAACTCTATAGATAAAGCCATAATTAGCGATCCGGCAAGACCGGCGGGTAGCACGTTCTCTTGTTAACCCGATGTTTTAAGGAGTAAATCACTATGTCTTATGTGCTGTACTACGACGCTGTTTAAATTTTGTTCGCGAAACGAAATGAATGCAATCTTAGATTGGCTAATTAATCGCTCTGTTAATTAAAGTCTTGTCTGACCATCACATCTGGTGAGAATTTTAATGCATTCATATAAGTCATTAATGCAAGTATAGATAAACAAAGACTTAGGAAAGAGAATTCTGGCACACTCCAAACTAAATTAGAAATGACGCCGATAGAGCTACTTTTCTTAAATGTTTATATATTTACTCAAGGATAAACTTAATAGGGAAGCTATTACTTCTCGTGGATTCGTATTATACCCACATACCAGAATAATCATTATAAAATGTGTAAGTATGTAGGTTATCACAGCGGAAAGAAAATATTTTATTCAACTTAAAAGTGCTTTAATCAATTTTTGGTGTTATTTACAGAATGCCTTAACAGTAAGATACATACTATCATGCGATGATGCAAGGATAAGTCTGTTAGCGGATAATTGAAAAGGAATGAAGAATTTCCAGAAAATAAATCTCAAATTAGAGAAAAATCGTATAATTATCTTGCTACCCGGAGCATCAGAAGCTAAATAATATTCTGAGGAAATATGGTGGAATGCGCCGCTCAACAAGCTTACTCATACTAAAATTGAAACCTAATTTATCACAATGGAGAGATGCCTAATCGGTTTATAAAACATCAAAACTAGGAATTTTGAGGGAAACAGTCCTAACTACCTGATGGTGAAATTTTTTTATAACTTTGATTGCCACCACGCTCGGCGCTCCATAGGAATTATAAAGCTCACGTGAATAAACGCTAATGAATATTGTTTCCTTTCAGGTATATTTCGCTAATGATAGGCATCATGAAACTTATTATTTATTATTTTGTAATTTTTTATCAAGTTAGCTCATACTTCCTTAGGCAGTAAAAAAAATTTCAAAATTCAAGTAATTATAAAGTAACTAGAGAAATTTCCCAGTTTTTAAGGTGCTCAAGTGCATGATTCCACTTCACTCTGCAAACTCAAGCATATAACAGCATTAACACCAGAGGTGGAATTCGAAACATCGGGTCTTCAGTTGAGAGTGTTTCCCAACGAACCCAATGCTCGATGACATTTTATGAGAATTACTTAACTCGGAATACATTTTACTAAATTATAAAAATCGCTATCCATAAGCCATCGTTCTGACCACTTTACATTGCCGTAGGTCACTAACTTTATCGTAAAATCATTACATGTCATTTGTAGAGTCGTCAAAAATAATTAGAACGAGTGCAAATCAGTTAACAATGAACGCGATGTGTCTCGGTGGAAGCAATGGATCCCAGCGGAATGATCACATTCCGTCTATGGACCCTCTTAGTTTACATATCAGTCTTTTCTGGAAGCGGTTCGGGGGGGGGGAGAACGACATCATAGCGTATCCTCATAGCAGAGTTCGCACCGCCGGCGGCGGGCTATTGTTATCGCCGTGCGTGATGACGCACCCGACCCGACCCGAGGGGGAGGGGAGGGGGGGGTCGTGCGTATTTTCCCCAATCGTGCTAATGATGCAATCACCGTGACGGAAGAAAAATCAAGCGGCGCGGCGTAGTGGGGAGAGGCGGGAGAGAGAGAGAGACCTCCCAGTCGCCCCAAACGCGCGGGCCGCACACGTCCCGCGGCGGCGCCCAGGAACGGAATGACGTGGACGCGCGCCGCGGCCCGAAAATCCCGCCCGCATGTATCCCCTGCCTTCACGGAACCCCCTCTCCACCACCCTTCCCCTCACACCCCACAAACCCGCAAACACCCCCCCCCCACTTTCCCTTCCCTTCCCCGCTCCCGAAAAACGCGGCGGCAAATGGATGCACCCCCTGGTGCGTGCGTGGGCGTCCCTGGGAGAAGGGAGGGGGTGAGGGGAGGGGAGGTGGGGTTCACCCTCGCCCCTCTCGCGTGGGCGTGAGAAACGTGGGAAAAGTAATGTGGGGGAGAGGGAGCGGGGAGGAGGTTTTAGTTTTTCGGAGAGGAAAGGGTCCGCGGGGGGTGAGGCGTCGGAGAAAAGCGTTCGCGGGGAAGGAGGGGTGGGGGCGTTCAGGGTTCGCTCCTGAGGGAAGATGGAAAGGTAGGAAGGGGGGATGAGCGACGGTATTCTATTCCCCATGTTCTTTTTTTTAAAAAGGGACAGGTGCCGGCGATGAAGGTGGGATGGGTGGAAACTGAGGCAAGTTGGAACTGGAGGAGGGAAGGGTTGATATAAATTGGGGGCACGAGGGAAGGAGGGTGGGGAGGGAGGGAAGGGTGTTGTGGGATGGGAGGGGAGGTGTCGGATGGCGGGCGTGGGTGTAGCCGGGATTTTGGGGACGGAGAGGGGCGTGAAGGGTGCGGGGAGGGGGG
>LYUA01001532.1:440718-450780 GCA_002093875.1 Calopteryx splendens
GCCACGGCTCCCCCACCCCCCCGTCCCAGCACACCCACGCTCCGACCACCCGCCCCCCGAACCCCACCCCCGCTCCCTTTTCGGCCGGCGGGGTGTGTGAGCGCCGCCGCCCCCCCCTTGGCCCGGAGGGGTCACGGGGTGTCGTCGTGGGGTGCCGTGGTGGGGGTGGGCACCCCGGAGGTTCTTCGCCTCTTCCAAGAGGTGAAAGCCTTCCTCTTCGCCCCCTCCCATCCCTCCCCGCGGGTCCTCCCGCCCGACCGATTTCGTTTGAGTGAGAGCGCGTGTGAGCGTACGTGGCGATTTATTCTTTCCCTCCGATACACTCCGTCCGACTCCTTTTCTCCTTCATACTTCTCCATCCCCGAGGGTGACGTAATTTTCGTCTGTATCTCCTTAAGGGTATTCCACTTGCGAGCCGAAGGATATGTGCGGGCGCGCATGTAAACGTCCGGAGGAGACAGGGTAACAAGAAGGGCGTGAGAGAGAGGCATGCGAGCACTGAAATTCGTTGATGCTGCCGATGAATTACGAGGAACGATTTATCGCGTAAGACGTCAAGCTTGATGAACTGTACGTGGTAGGAGTGGGGGGAGGGGGGATGGGTTTTGGGAGGGAATCTCCGTACCAGTCCTATGACGATGATCATGGCTATTATCGAGACAGGGAGAAAGTGAGAGGAATAGCGAACCTCTGCTGAGAGGTCATTTCGAATAGTTTCACCGCTCTTTTGTTCGTTCTACATCACGTGAAAGCAGTGTTGGCAGTCTAGGGGGGAGCAGATCCTCAATAACTTAGGGTCACCCGCATGAATCCAGCCTGTCTCACCCCGTAGACTACGGGTTGTTTTCAAAACACTCTTTTCACTTATCCCATTTGTGTGCATACCATATTGTCGCCGAAGAAAATACAAATGTTGAGAACCTCATCCAACATTCTGTTTCACTTCACTTCCTATAGTCAACCGTATTAATTGAAAGTTAAAATATTCAATGTTATTCCTCTGAAGAATTAAAATATGATCCTAACTAATCGCCCACGGCCACTTTTCTGTTGAAAGTTAATAGTCATATTTTTTGACGTCATGCTACGCCACCGCATCAGTTCAGTACCATGGTGCAATCGAGCAGCGCAATTAGCAACGGTAGCGCCCGTACACCGTGCGGAACCAGATTTCGATGCCTCGCATCGCAAAGCATTTATTTCTGTGCCTCAACTTCAACCAACCTAATCTGACGGCGTAGTGCAGAGTTCGTTAATCACCGATTCCTTTTCAGAACGGAATGATTTCGATAGCGGCCTTCCTCAACTAACGTATCAATGGCAATGTATTCAGTTGAAGACGATTAAAAACAACAAGGGCCCATCATTACCACCACCGTGCGAGCACTTTCCGACAATTTTCCGATCTCTCTGGCGTCCCCAGTAGGCAAAGCGTAACTAATGGGGTCAAGCGAAGATTCCTATGCATCCATCTCTCTGCGTTGCTCACCCCGACTCGTGTATTTAAGTGCCTCTCTCCTGCATATTGCATGCAGACGTTGATCGGCTGAGCCCCGCCTTCTCCACCGCCACCCCCAACCGCCACCGCCGACCTCCCGATCCCCCCTTCCGCCCTCGGCTTCCCAAAACTCGACACTGGGAGAGTGATGACCCTGTCGAATGCGCTGAGTACACGCGCACGTTGGCCTCAAAGCACCTCCCTGAAACTGGCAAACCCATTTTTCTTGCTCCCGTTGAGGGAGAAACTGAAGGATTCGATTTACCGACGTGGCACTAAGAACAGGATGAATCGAGGGTCTTGGGAGCCACGAAGTATGTTGTTGTATCTCGTGGAAGCCCAGGTTTTAAAAACACGAGGAATGCAACAGAGGAGCGGGGTGACACTACTGCGCCTTGAGGGAACACTGGCAATTAAAACCCACGATTAAAATGTTCATTGCGACAGGCCACTGGAAATTTATCCCATGATAAAATCACCTACTAGAATGACACATGGAGGATTCCTATGAAAGTTAACTATTTATGAATGCAGAGCAGAGGATTGAAAAGATCACAGCGGAAAAACTGATAAGTACACTCGTGGAAACGTGTGATGCTCGACGGTCAAGGCATTCCAATATACTTAATCGGGGATAATGTGATGGACCCAAAACGCCCGGGGTAGCTGTGAGAAGAGCGGTTGTGGCGAGGACGGGAATAAGCGGAGGAGACGGTGAATGTAAAAATCCAGAGAAAATTCTTAAAAGCCGGAGTAATTGAATTTTAAGTCTGCGATAACCGCCACGGGCGACGATAGGTGATGTCGCACGCCAAACTTCGAACGGAATTTCAATCGAGTTGACAAAAAATGCTTCTAATAATAAATGTACGTAGCTCAAGGGGGATTATAAGAAAATCTTTTAATGGGAGTTGCGTCTTTGACTGCGGTGGAAGAGCGTGTGCAGGTGAGGGAGAGAAATATCTGAGCATGTGCTCACTAAGGCCCACTGGATTTTCCGAAGCTTTGAAAAGATCTGAGCAGCCGCAAGGCGCATGAATTAAGCCGCGATTGATTCAATGGAAAAAAGGGAGAGAAAAAAAATTACATTATTTACAGTGCATTGTAAAAAGAAGACTGTACCCGTTGCCGTGAGACGCCCAACTAACGTCATCATTAATGTTACCGAAAAGGAAAGCGCGATAAAAGGAAAAAATAATCTAATTTCGTTTTAAGGAAGCGAATTTTCAGGATATTTTTTTAGATAATGAAGAGAGGGACGGAAAAATGATGCGATAGATTTTCAGCTGATTCCAAGCATTTTTTCATGGAGGACATGAAAATCACACAAATACTGAGTTAGGGAGATATAATCCTGAAATTCATTCGTTTCGGATGGCCCGATCGGAGCGGTGCGATTAGCAGAATGAAAGGAAATCCATTGTATTAAATTACGACATAGCGGCCCGAAATGGGTTATTGGTAAGAAATTCATTACCTCTTCCCAGGCCGGCAATTTGTGTGTTAAGAATGCACGTACGGTTATTTCGACATGTTCCTACACCAGTTGATATTTAAAGATTTATGTCTCTTTATAGTGGCAATTTATTCCATCGTTTTATTATATTCCTCATAGTAAATTCCTCATTAATAGTTTATTTTATTAGATCAGTTCTTTATTAGATAAAATATTTAATTCCCCGTAATTATTTCCGTAGTTGATTTTACTTCAAGTTAGACATTATTGAATTTTTTGTAAAAACATAAGTGATTTCACCGCTAAATCCCGTTTCCTTCTCTATATTTATTTATCCTTGGCATTTTCACCCTCGGAGTTATAATTACTGTATTCATTATTTCGTCACTGGATTATTACCAAAACTATCTATTAATGAAGCACTCATGTCCCGTTTTATTTCTTCATTCTAATGGAATCGCGTCATTTCCACCATCGGGCTGATCTCACTTCACATTATTATTTTGTAGCATCTCCTCATTTACACGATAATTCTCTAGCATGACTCATCTTCATGATAACGGTGAAAATTGGAACAAACACATACCTTTTCATGATATCTTAGAGGTGACGCAAAATATAAACGCCGAAAAAAGACTCACCACTAATGAACTCATGGGTTTAGGCTGGAAGTTAATGGTCAAAAGAATTGGTAGACAAAAATGAATATCATAAATGCAAAATTATACAAAAATTGTGTCATTCATAAGTTTTTCGTAGCTATAATCATTAACTTACTCTATAGACCAACGAAAGGCTTGACATATGTTGAAAAGATTTGATGATAGTCTTTGTTGATGAATGGTTGTTAGCGTGGTAACTGCGTAAAAATTAGTACGCTATAAAACGTCATCCATCGAATCAAGGCTTTATACTTCTTACTTTTGTATTTTACCAATTAGGGTAAGGGTCACCAAGGTGGTCGATATAGGTCCAAATGACAAGACAAGACCAAAAATGTAAACTTTTTTACTTTCTAAAAAAATTCGATTCTCACCGTTTCTCAGATCCTCAGGATACTCAGATCTCCCGAATTTGTTAAATTATTGATAAAGTGTCACTGCAACCAAAGGGAAAAAGTAAAAAATCGATGGATAGATGTATACTTCAATTTTAAGCGGTAAAATAACTTTATAAAGCAACAATGTCAATAAAAGTAATTCTGTGAAAGTAGTAATGCCAACAGCAACTTAAAATGAAACCAATTGAATCCACGCATTTGGGTTTATTATTGTCCGTAATAGATTTCATTTTCTGTCGCAATACGCTGCGATATAAACAAAATTTATTAGCAATTTCTGTTCTTATGCAGCTTCCCATGATATCTCAAGACTTCGTCTAAATTGCTATTGTTAATTAATTAAAGCCTATTGTGATATTCTAGATAAATACCTAGACAAACCATTTTCCACCTCTCCGGGCTTCTCTGTGCTAATAGATATATAGCAATGGTAATTCTGGCCTCTGATTTTAATTCTTTCCTTCGTTAGGGCTTGCCATATATTACTCCGCTCTTAGAAAAATTATCTGTGGTAATTTCATTTCGTGCTCACCAAATAGAAAGTCACCATAGTAATTCTACAGTTGGTATCTGATTTTTTAAAAGTTTTATTGCGTTTCATATATTAATATAATGATACGAAAATTGATCAGCCATCCCCTAGTTAATGCCATTCTATCTTATGGGACAAGAACCCTTTATATTTCCTCCTCGGGTACAAAATTATTTCCTTAGTTGATTTTATTTCGAGTTAGTCGTTATTGAATTTTTCACAAAAACATAAGTGATTTCACCGCTAATGCCGTTTTCTTCCATTTATTTATTTAGCCTTGGCATTTTCACCCTCGGGGTTATAATTACTGTATTCATTATTTCGACACGTCAAATAAATTACTTAATTAGTATCTGACCCGCTTCTCGGAAATACCTAACCTTATGGAAGTTTTTGCAGTGGAAAGAGCTAATTAATGAGCGCAGAAACTCCAAATAAAAATATAATCGTTATTCAGAAATCCCATGTCGGCTTCAATGCTAACGCTGACTGTCGGGGGTAATTGCGAAAGGTGATAAAATTAACACAAGAAAAGAAAATCCTACGGAGCAAAGCATGATCTATCTATCAAAGCTATCTATGACTTTATCGTTCCTCCCCTTCTTTATACACTTCTGTCATAACCCCGTTTGGTGATCCGACCCTCATCCATTCTCTCAACATGACCAAGGCAGCACAACACACTTCTTTCATACTTTTTTATTACCGGTTCATCAAATCCACATTCTTTCATTAACCACTCATTCCTTCCTCCCTCTCTTTCCAATTGTTCCATCCACAGACACTCCTCACGTATCCAACACGAAACGCATTTAATCGAAGTTAATGCTTTTCTTGGCATACCCAAGTTTCACTTGTTCTCTACAGTAACGAGAGGAGGGGGGGAGAAAATTTTTATACGTTGCCCTTTTACTTCCATAGTTCATTTATTTTATATTCCACGCGCTATCAAAGGAATCCCTCCGTAAATGCACTCAAATTGCACACCCATGCCGCCAATGTGTGCAGTCGTAACGTCAATTTGCCACAGCAAAGGCGAATCCTTCCAACTGCATCGCAATGTCAATGCATGGAAACTTTCGCAATAGGTACTAACCTATTTACGGAGTGCTTACTTACCTATACACGAAATACCTATTAAGTATGCATAGCTCAGCAAGGTTCAAATTCGTATTTCGTTGAGCCCTGCCATCGGCATTAAAAAGGTAGAAAAAGACAAAATGTTCGGTGGACAATGTTTTTTAACGATCCCAAACAATTGAATAGCTGCCAAAAATCGCCTAACTAGTAGAATACTGTTGCTCTGGAATCTGGAAATCCGGAATTTCTTTTTAACTATGCCTCCTGTTTTTTTCTTGCTAATACCTGGGTGGAACTCAAATGAAATTAGTCAATGATACTCTTAAGCCATGCTATTCAACTCTTTTCTTTCATACTTATATTGTATTTTATCAACAGTTATTGGAATAGCAGAGTTAGTGTTCCAAAAAATGAGACTAAATTGGGCATATTTTTTGTTTTACTTGATTACTTATCTTGTTTACAAACTAATGGCAGCTGACAACTTTCGATTCGTTGGACACTTACTATAGGATTATATCTCAATGATAAAGTGATAGATGTTTCTTGTAACACAGATTATCCGTTGCGAACTAGTACTTACTAGAGGGCTTACTTATTAGAAGGCACCAGAAGAAAAGGTACTATATAGGAGCTCGTTAAAATAAAGCGATATCCAATTTACCCTATCCGTCCTTTACCCAACAATTTAAGCCTTCAAATTATTGTGAGGCATTGATATGTATGTACATTGAATTCAGCCATTAAGAACTTACAAATTTGTCACAACAATTTTCATATACCACACTATCTCGGAATCTTTGCCAGAAAGTAGTATCAAAATTTTACCTTTCGAATTTATACACTGCGTCGTCAAGAGACAGCAAGTAGTCTGCTTGGGAGTGAAACAGTTACGTAACTATAAAATATATACCAATTAGTCGCGATTACGACAACAGTAAATGGTTCATCGATCAGTGTACCAATTTATCTTCATTCATATTGGATCCATTTTGAGCAACTAAAATGATAACATTAATTATGGAGGTAGGTAATAATACGGAATTTGAAGCGGATTCATTGAAAGAAAAAATGGACTGTGCAAGGTTTTAAGATAGTTTTAAATTGGAATACTTTCACCACTGCGTTATTCATTGCTTTGTACGATTACACTTTATCAAAGATGACACGTTATGACAGTAGCTAGGTACCCTTCTTTTTTTAAAGTTTCTCGAATTCGGTCACCAAGCACAATATCTGCATAATTTTGAATCACAGTTCATTCACTATTTTTCCATGACTTGCGTCGTACAATAAGATGGAATAACTCCATCAGGCATTTGCCTCGAAGCAGACAACGCCATGATAACTCCCAGAAAGTTCCGGAGTCAGAGTCCTCCCCGCCCAAATCCCAGGCTCCCCCGCCCATCCACGTAGTCAATACGAGTTCATAGGCCTCTTTATTAGACCCTTCGTGGCGGTGGGGCCTGCGGGCATGTCCCGTGCTCTACCGCATCTGAATCGGAATATTTCCGGGCGAGTACACGCTCTCGCTGGAAGGTACGCCTTTGAATATTTGTTTGCTCTGCGAGTATCCGAGTGCAATTGAGACTGAAATCGATTCCACGCCTAACGCTCGCATGATGTTTGGAAACAAGGAGGAAAGTGATGGAATACTCGATAATATAAGTGATTATACTTGATGAACAATGTTACAACTTTACTATCGCTGCTTTTTCACTATCACTTGATACTTCACCTAAATTAGTGATTTCAACGATGCAGCCATTAATTTTGAAGCAAAGGTTTCTGGTAATAGCACTGACCCTACTGTTTAGCCAATTCGCTGTCCGCAGAGTGCTACTACCAAAACCTGGATTTTAACGCGATTTTGGGCACTCAGGTCAACCCTGAGTGGTTTTAACATAAAACTCTGCTATTGCTTCATTTACTCAAAATATTCAATACCGTTCTTTGTTATAATTGAATTCTTCAAGATTTATCACATTTCACTATTGGCTAATTTGTGACAATAACCGTTACAATTTGCTTGTTAAGTTGTAATTCATTTATGCTTTATTATTGATGGGGGAAGAGCTAGATTATATAATAGAGTCTCTCCCCCCATTTTCCAGTGATTTTATTGAATAGAATGCCGTATCATCGAAAACTAAACGGCTGATGACGCATCTTTATAGTGAAATACTAATAGTAGTATAAAGAAAGAGTTCTGCCATTCTCCCTCGTGGAGTTCCAGATGCCACCAAAATCTCTTTTTAACTCGCTTTAAATTACTCTTGTCTAGTAAAATAAATTATTGAGTATTTCGGTAGAGTCCTTACAACATCAAATTACTTTCTCATTCATCATTGTCCTCATTTCTCAACCAAACATAATAATGTTCTCACTTGTTTTTACTCCTAATGACTTAAAATACCAGGAAAGCAACTTGAGAGCATAGTTGGTGTATTCACGTGGTAAATACGCTCCTTATAAAGAATGCGATGGGAAAAGAATTCATGGTCTACATATTGCAGGGCGACATGATGGGGGATGGAAAAAGAGTGAACGCGCGAGCGGCCGCGGAAAATCTTCGCGGCGCCACCGTCGTGCAACCGAAACAAGCGCTCAGCCAAGAAAGAGCGCAGAAGGCGAGAGGAATGCAAAATGGTTTGCTGGGGTTGCTGCATAAATTAGTTTATGCATGAAATTGAAATTCACGTCACATGAATATGCATCAATTACATAAATAAACAGTAAATTTTCCACATTAAATAATCTAGGATTCGTTCTTGAAAATACCATCTTTTTCATGGGTCCTCGCTGAGGACTCAGTTGTCTCCTATTTTAACTATTTTGAACAAAATACACATTCAAGGCTCTTTAATAAATCTACATTTTTTATTCCATTGACTCTTCCAATTCTTCCTTTTAAGCAATGATAGCATCCTTCCTATCTCTTTCCTTTCATTAGATCTTTGCCTTTTAAATGCCAGCATTTAAAAAAATATATTCTCGGAAATTTTTAGCTGTTACCGTCGAAAATTATTCAGTGGTACAATAAAGAGAGTGGTCGAGGTTGCAGAAGAAATTAATCATTTATTCTACTAGTAAATCCCCCGTCAAGCTTGAGGGAACTTCAGACAGAGTGACTTTGAAAACTAAACATGAGATGATGACGTAGATGAAAAGGACAGCAGTTATTTCCTCGAGCCTCCTAATGTTAGCTCACCCTAAATTTAGACCACTAAAGTTAGATACACATTTGTATTACATGTTGCATACTCGTTCGACGTTAATTCACACTGCCCGTTGTGCAGGAAGACATACAAACAGAGAAACCTTGAAAGCATGCTTATCTATAGTTGTAGAGAATGTACAAAAACAAAAGAAGAAAAAAATAATTAGAACCAATGGAAATGCGGTGCTGCAGAAAATTAATGATGGCGAAATTGGACGGATGGAGTTACCAACAAAGATTTTCTTCGAGGAGTGGATGCCGGAAGATGTCAAACAAATTCTGAAAAGGAGGAGTCGGACTGTTTCAATACAATATGGCCCAATGAATAGTCGCTGAGGATAAAGAGAACAGAAGTTATTCTACGCAATCTAGGGGGAAGACTGCGGATGAGATACGGGGTAGTAAATAAAGACAGATGTCAAAGCGAATAAATATGAAGACATGAAGGGGTCGTCGATAAAGGAATTGACTAGAGAGCTGCGCCAAACCAATCCGGGGATTGATGCACAGTTATTAACGGTGTGGTTGACGCCACGGATATGATTATTGCGTCATTAAATTAATTTCATTCATAAGTTATTTTATGCTTTAAGTATGTGTGTTTGGAAGATCTTTTAGCATTATATTTTAACGTTGCTTTAGGGTAAATGCCTTTGTTAAAAAAAAGTGAAAGAGCCATCGAAATATCAAAAGAATCAAAAGAGGGGATTTCCTTTCTTAAATCTAAAAAAAGACTTGGCTACCTGCCTCTTTCTTCTGCTTTAAAAAGTTGCTTCCGATTAAATTCATGAAATGTATTTGAAAGAATGGCTGGGCTCTATTTCGAAAGCATATTATATTTTAAATAATTATTTTTATTAATATTGTGTTTTGTTTTCCAAAGAGATCGTCCGAAATGTTTTTACTTTGTAGGATAAACCAGGGGAATTTTATGGAGAATTTAAATCATGTTGAATATTACGTCATTTATATGCAATTCAAACTGGAACGATAAAAATTTTACGATCCATCAGCATAATGAGTGCTCTAAATATGGTGGTCACATCTCTGATATTTTTTATTGTATATATATGTATCATATGCATAGG
The DNA here is from genome assembly GCA_002093875.1 of Calopteryx splendens. Lineage (NCBI taxonomy): Eukaryota > Metazoa > Arthropoda > Insecta > Odonata > Calopterygidae > Calopteryx > Calopteryx splendens. Next base: position 450,653 of record LYUA01001532.1, read on the forward strand.
TGGAATCACTGGCGTTAGCCAACACACACATAGATATACACATAGAAAGGAGGACACACACGTTTTCCGAAATTTTCGGTGGCATAACCACCTTCATCTGCGGATAGAAGGAACTGATGTATATATAT
>LYUA01001533.1:2269-14418 GCA_002093875.1 Calopteryx splendens
TAATGGAAGAATTCCACCAAGTGACGCCTGAAACCGTTGATTACAACAAGAGAAGCAATGGAAATAGTCAAACATCCAAACAACACTATATAGACACTCGATACACATTATCCCATTCCTGTAAAAAGGCTATTTAAAAATTCAATAGGCACTCAACAATTAAAACTGTTAGACCCATAACATCAAAATACACAAAAACAAGATGCATTAGAAAGTGGCAATCACACCTGACCTGAAGATGTTAACAGTACAGTCAGAGATATGTTGTATAAACATTTTTATGTGGTGTTACCTTGGAAAAACAAATTTAGTAATGAATATTACCCTCAAAAGCCTGCGTTACTATGTAGTTTTATCTGACTATGAAAAGGTGGACACTATTAAATATGAACTGGCAAGCTTAAGCCAATCAACACTACCAAATCAAATTAGTATGGATTAGGAGAGAAATAGAGTAACAAGGAGAGGAGTAATTAATCCTATTTTTTTTGGAATTCACCTTAACCTATGAGATATACTTCTGTGCTGCCATTCCTGTTTTCCAGAACCTTTTACTTTCCAATGCTTGGCCCACAGACCTAACCAAACAGACTAAGAGGAATAACAAAGGTAGCAGCATTAGGTAAGCCCTAATCTTCTTCACCTTCCCTACCATCTCTTACATTTTAAGTGGCAAAGAGAAACTGTACTCCCTAAAGAGAAAGAGGAGTCTTGCAATTTGTAGAAGAACCCTATGTTAGGCACAGTAGTCATAACTCTGGAGAGAGCAAATACATATATCACATGCTTGACATCTCTTTTTATTTAGCTAGCTCTGAGTGACAATAGCACAAACTATTTCCACAATAAGTTCAACAGCAATAAATTATAATATGCATTTTCAACTAGAGTTCATAATTTACACCTTAACATAAAATATTACATAAGTCCTTGTAATATATACATAATTGTTCACTTGCATGAAATTCATGAAAAACAGTAATGGGAGCACTCAAATCCTGTCAGAAGCAAATTTTTAATTGGTGCGTGCAATCATAATGCATACCAGAATAGGAAATACACTGAAAATGAATTGTCTCGCTCTCCTGTAAAATTAGTATAAGGAGACAATTACTTAAATACTTCTGAGGTATAGAATTCATTTTTTGACATGTTTACTTTATAAAAATATGACTACAATTAATTTACTTTGTCTAAAGCATGAAAAAATTTAACCAATGCATTTCCATACTAGACTATAGTGAATTGTCCAAAGAACACGAGGTAAAATTAAAGGTGTGCCAGGTGAGTTCAGATTGGTGAGAGGAAAGAGTCACCCACCTAGGCCTGTATCTCGTAATGGAGATGGTGGAGTTCGATTTAAAGAGGGAGATGCGGTGGAAGATCCGTCCAATGCTCAAGCGGTATTCCTCGCTTGGCTCCGTCTCCTGGCCCCGTCCTGACTTGGAGTTCACTCCCATCCTCCCTGTCGCCATGGGACGCGATGGAGACAAGGTGGGGGAGGCTGCCAATGCAGATGTTGACCGAATCGCTACACTGGCACCTCCCTTCAGAGGCTTACTCTCCACTATCAGCTGAAAACCCTGCAAGGTGCGAGCATCAAATTCAATTTCCATCACATGGAAGAGGGAACCATCACAGAGTGATTGAGGGAACAAAATTAATTCAAAATTTAATTTAGGACAATGGAGCTAGAACAATAAAAGTACATCTCTCTTGCCCTACAGGTGTACAGGTGCATGTACACAAATTTTTTTAGCAAGGAAAAGAGATTACTATTTCCACCTTTAGTGTTGCTCTCATCAGAAGTTTCTATATTTCATCAGGGGAATTCCTCTTTGGTGGTCGTAAACACCACAGAAATGACTGGTTAGTTGTCATTCAAGGTCTGTTTAAAACAAATCTGATCTTATTTTCACTCACAAAGTCATGACAGTAAGGTGGTGCCACTTTCCATAATGGAGAGGGACACCTTCGTGTGCATGCCTGAATATTCTCACCATCACCATGATACCAGGGAGAAAACTCAAACAGAGGAGTGGTTCAACCGATTCAGAAATGGCAACACATCTTAGAAGATAATGCAGAATTTAATGGGAGAGCTGAAGGCCATTCCAAAAGACACCTTCCAGAAGCGTTTTCAGCAGTGGAAGGATCGGTGGGCTAAATGTGTGGATGCACAAGGACCCTACTTTGAAGGGGATTAGGGTCCCAACTCCATCAGCCACACAACATTTTTTTCCTGACTGAAGGTCAGATTCTTTTTGATAGACCTTGTAGTTATCACCTACCGCATTTTCCCTTGGTTTTCATACATTAAATAAAGCAGTCTTCCTTTTGAGTCATTTTTTTGTTTCATTACATGATTACCTATTTCATAAGCTATTGTAAATTTACATGCAGTAACAGTGGAATTTGATAGTATTTTCATTTTGTACTCGACAATAATAATTTGATCACTGTAAATATAGATAACAATTGGTGGTTCATATTACATTGACCTACTCAATTCCTGAAATGGATGAGTCAGACCATGACATGGATTCACGTGGCATTTGAATTTTCTAATCTCGTATTGGACCCAAGATTGCTGTGTGGAACACATCCCTATAATCAACTCCGATAGGTCATTAAAAGTTCTGTCTAAAAAGAATCCAACCTTCACACTTTCAGCATCACATTTCTTTGAGCCTTTCAATTTAAATTCATCACACTTTTCTTAAAAAAATGACTGCTGTGTTATTTGATTTCCATAGAATTTCCATGTAAGTACTTTACGTGGGAAGGTCTGAAGAATTCACATCATTCACCAACAAGTACTAAGTGAAGATTTCAGAGAGTTCATTGAAGTAATCCTGGAAAATATATCTCAAAATAATGTAAGAGATAAGGAAAAACCCCTAGAATTATATTTGGAGGGAGAATTTATTGCCAGATATCACTCCACCAAAGCATCTGTTACTGAATTCATCCTGCCATTTACTGCTCCCACAAATTTGACTGATCATAGAGTATCTCTGCCACTAATTTTAAAATTACTCACCTTCTTGAGGGTCTACACTATTTGAGTTTTTAGGAATGTACCTTCTATAAAGAATTACGCTAAGATTAGTTTCTTAAATCTAAAGAGCCAAACTTTAGTAGTTGCCAATTGAATGCACAATATTAACTTTATAAGCCTCAAAGTATCCTTTACAAAACTTTCCAAAGGATAGAAGAAATTGGAACTCTTAGGAGGAATTATAACTATATTACATATTTTGCGTGGTGACATAAACAAAATATTACAACCATTCACCTCCTGTATCATTAAGGTTTGCAATAAATTATCGTCTATTTGGATGCTGTAGCCTGTATTTTTATTGGTACAGGGTGCGGCAGCATAATTTGCTGATTTTAATTGGGATTCCCCTTCAAATCAGCAACTTATGCTGCCACACCCTTTATTTTCATGCATATTTTCCTTCATGATAGTCTGTAATGCTGGGAGTTGATGATAAATATATTGGATAATTTATGAAAATCCCATTAACGGACGAAGAGAATGGCACTTCAAATGAAGTCTTTATGCCATTAGGTAATTTATGGATGTTGTTGCCTTCACCATTTGTACTTATGTTCCTGTCATTAACCTAAGAGGACAACTAGCAAAGGTGTAAAGGAACTAGAAGGGATGAATTTCTTTGAATGTGAAGGTCTGTGTTTTTATGTGGAAAATACTATTAAATAGTTTAGGCAGTGGCTTGGCTAGAGTTTGGGCCACTTGGATCATTCCCAAAGTCTCTCCCCCACCCCTAGATTTTCATTTTAACTCCTTTTGGGTAATTTCACCATTTCCTGGCCGCTACCGAATGTTGAGAGAATATGGTCACAATAAACAAAGGCCACTGAAATGAAGTGGTTTGTTTGGCAAGGAAAATTTCCTTTTTCCACAATAATGCTCAGGAAAATATGGGAATACTAAGGAGTGCAGTTCTGAAATGTGTTTCCAGACAGTTTACCATCTTAAACACTCAATAACACTACCTTTAATAAACCCAAATGCCCTTCACTATGACTACAACTTTTAATATTATCTTTGCAAAGCATCATTTCTTTGCATATGTGAATATATTATGTTAATCAACATAATTTTAGACATTAAATTGCTATAGAAAAACTTAGAGAAAATTGTCAAAAACTTTGCTTGGAAAAAATCAGAGAAACTCTTTAAATAAAACTGGTGGATTTAAAATGTCATACTTCTCAGATCAAATTTTTTTTATTTCATTTAGAGTACCCACAAAATTGAAATTATATACATACACACATAGAAATAAACAAATATCTTGGTGAAAATGTTTCACTTGTGTCCTGGGCACCAGAAAATGTGTGAATCATAAAAATCTCAGTCAATTTTTTTCATGAAATTAATCCTTTCCCCTATATTATGTGGTTCCACAAAAAATTCAGCCTGAGTCATTCAAGCCCCAATGAATCTACCCCGCCATTACTGCCACATGACATTTCAGTCCTGTAACAATTCAGTTCTACAAATTTTCATCCCCAAGAATTTTCAACCTCAGACATTTCAGTCCCTTGTCATTATGGCCCCATAAATCCCACCCCCAGGCACATATGGTATGCTGATAATCAATGTTACATATGAGAATGTCAATATGCAAGATAATAGTATATGCATAATAGCAGTATAAATATAGTGATGACTTCTAATAAAAATTTAGGAAATTGTATAATGGATGGAAAAGATCCAATTTGACTAAAAGGTCCGTTAAAAACTCTCCTAAATGATTATTTGTACAGACAACACTTTATTTATACTGCAATTACACTTGTACTATTATCTTGCATATTCATACCTAACATCGATTGATATATCACCATAGCATTGGCTACCAGGGGTGAGGTTTATGGGGCTATAATGTTGAAGGGGATGAAATGGCTGGAGTTAAAAAGGTCACAGCGATGAAGAGTTGTGGGACTGCATCATTACAGGTGTGATTACAGGTGCATTATGGGACTGTTTTGGCCTGGCAGATTCATTGGGGCTGGAATGACTCAGACTGCAAGGATGTGATACCATGTTATGCACAATTGAAAGATAGAATTAGAATATGCAATTGGAAAAGGGATGGCTTTCAATATGCCAATCTGAAAATCATAGGTAAATACCATATTTGCCTGGATATATGATGCAGTGGCAAGACGCAGCCCATTTTTTAGGCATATCTGAGAGAAAAAAGTACATTGTATACGCAAATAGGATAATTTTTAAGATACACAGTTTCAGGCTTAATGCAGTGGAAGGAATCCATAATTAGGAAAGGATATAGCACTTTTCCCCAAAATTAAGTTTCATTATACGTGTTTCAACTCACAGAGCCAGTCATCAGGCTACCTTGGGACTATTAAGGGTCTTGTACCTGATGATGGCTCTGTGAGTTGAAACAAACTCAGGTCGTATAATAAAACTTTATTTTGGGGAAAAGTGCTATATCCTTTCCTAATTAGGATAATTTTTATTAACACGCAATAGACGCACCCCATTTTTAGTCGTATTTAGAGGGGAAAAAGTGTGCCCTCTATGGTGGCAAATATTGTACTTTCCTCAAAAATACTAAGAGAGCATTTGATAGAGAACGAAGTAATTCTAATATAATCCATTTGCATTAAAAGGAATGGAGGCAGAAAGTATTCAGACTTGAAGAATGTTTTATTTTAGCATAGGGTGTTATATCTTTTAGTATCATGTAAGGTGAGACTCAAATGCGTAGCAGTGGTTAGTCTTGTGTCTATCAAGATCCTAACTTAACCAGTAGACAATGATAAACCATTAAAAGGATTCACTTTCACTCACCTGAGCAAGGCGTTGAGAAACCAATTCCTTGAAGACTTCTACAGTGGAAAGTGGTTTGCGATAGACTGCCCTCTGAATGGCATAGTCTGCATTAACATGTTCCGGAAGGAGGTTGTAATTTGAAACCACATAGTCATTCACGAGAGACTTGATGTCAGGAAAATAGTCAGTTGTGATTGGAAGGCAGGCGGGAATGGTCAGAGATTTCCAATCCACACCTATGTGCAAAACAACACACAAAATGACAATCTCATCCATTTCTCATAAATTAATATCTCTACCTTAATGAGTCTTGCGTGTTTCCATTCAATCGCCTTTGCATTTTACTAAAATACTTTAAGAAAATAATGGATGCAAGGAAACTGAGAATTCAAACTTGATTTAAATTTATATTAATAAGAACAAGTACTGATCATTAGTCAAAGAATATGACAAAGATTCAAACAGTTATTCACATTATTACTTTTTTTCTAATGTAGTCACATAATTTGTAACATCACAATTATTTTTGTATGCAAATCCAAGATCCATCACTGTAAATCAGTAGGTACTCAATAAAAATTTAGTAATTTTTTATAAAAGATATCTAGGAAATATTACTTTATTCTGAATCCAAAAACATGGATTGATGGAATGGAATGAATATTACAAGGGAATCTAACTAGTAATTCAGTTTTAGATTTTTGAAAGTACTTATGGCATCCAACTTTTCATTGCCCACACTGGCAAAATTAGAAGACTAAGAGCATAAATTTAACATTTTCACAGGACATACATACTACTATCATATATATACATTATCTAATAATGCATGTGAAATATTATCATTTATCCCTTTTTAGCATACAAATATTTTTATTAGGTTCTGGACTACTAGAAAGCTTCCCTTGTAAGGTGAGGCAATCATTTCATGATGCTTGATCACAGTTTAGTGCTACTAATAAATTGTGTGATAAGAGAAAGTACAAATGTTCAAAATGAATAGCTACAAAAATACAATGCAAATAACAAAGAAATGATGCATAATTATTAAAGCATAATCAAACCCTACCCACACTACCAATCTACAGTCTCTCAGTGGATTTAAAAGTCTACAAAATTTCATTAAAACAGTCAAAAATTACATTTTGAAGAACTAATAGGTAAGGAATTTAGGAAAGGAGTTCATTAGGATCACCCAAAAAAGTATTTACATGCAGCTACATGCTGAACTATTAATACCAGATCTTCTACGTTATGATGTATCTTTTTAAACCTTAGTGCCAAGTCGGGAATATGTATTCTATGTCGATCAATGATTCCCATTGTGCACCCAGCAACAGTTTTATCCTATGCACGGTCATTGACAAATTTAGGATTATATATGCCCCTTTAGTTATACTAATTTGCGTAAATACAAATATACAGTAAAATTAAATGTTTTTATTGCAATGAAATACCCAAAGGTCAAAGAACAGAGTCAATTACAACAAAATTAAAGTAAAATCCTATAAGAAACTCAACAAATATTTGAAAATAGTTATTATTTGAAGGAAAGTAATATGAAACTGAATTATAATTTATGAAAATGCATGTAAAATAACATGGCTTTTTGAGTTTTCACTGAGGTAGTGTCCTCAATTAAGTACATCAAAATAGAGGAAAAAATGATGAAGTTTATTTTCAATACAAATTAAAACTAAACCAGGGAGGAAGTCCCAACCAATTTACACGTTTTCTGCATTTGCTTTTTAAACTAAAGAGTAAAAATTTGAAGCACAATAAAAAATCTAAAGAATTACCTACTAATAAAAAATTTTAAGCAATATTAAAAAAATCAAGTGCATTGACCTTTGAGTTTTCCATCTTTAATGCTTGTTACATACATGAATTTCACACTATATATTGGATGATGATCTCAAATCGCTATACCAGTGCTTCACAATATTTCTCAAAAATCAGTTGATGTCACATTTTAAAAATCCTCTGAATCGTACCAAAATTATATTACATAAGTTGCTGACTTGGCATTGCCGCTAAGCACGGAGTATAACACTTGAATAGTAATAGACATAAAATGCTTTCAAAGCCTTGAATACTCTTGTATCAACCTAGCATATTTACAAAATTGTCTTAAGATTGATCTCTAAAATGATTTTCATAAAAATTAGTACTGTAAATATAGAAAGAACTAAATCCTCACATATCATGGGTAAATTTCATGTGAACTTGAAATTAGAACCATTTAAATACCAAAGTGATTGAAAGAATTAAAAGTGCAATACCCTCCATATCCACTGGTACAGTTAAGTCATAAAAACCTGCCCACGGCCACCAAGTAAGTAGGTAAATAGGTGGAGGAGGAGAGGGAGACAGTCTGAGGGACTCATGTAAGTTAATAATTGTAATCACGTACATACCGACCACTGGATTGTGGGGGACGGTGATGCCCTTGCGGGATATGATGTAGATGTAAGTCACGCATCATGTGCAAAGATTCATTTTGACTCAGGCAAGTCCAAGTTTAGAATGCTGCTAATTGAATTGAGGGAAAAGGTTTGTTTTTTCCTAGCAAGAGTTTTCTAGAGCAGGCAGCTCCTCACTCCTTCCTATTCTCTGATAGTGTTCTTGACTCGACTGAGTGTTCATCGCAATGGTGTAATAAAGGGCCAGGGTTATTTCTCAATTATGTGAAATTTCAAGTCACTTCTTTTAAATTGTAACTTAAATATTTTAAAGACAGAAATTTGATTTAAACCTTAAATATCTTGATTGGAATTTGTATTCACGAGGATGAATAGAACAAAAATATTATCCATTGCACAGTTTGTATCATGAAAGTGAACCAACTAAGTTGCATTTTGGAGGCACTAGCATACGCAAACAAATTCCCCTAGTCAAGTGAGAAACTGGGCTCCCTACCCTATTCTCCCCTTCCCTTTACTCTTTTTTTCTCCAGATTGCTGTTTGCACATGGTTCCCCTCTTCAGCACCTCTTGAATTATCCAAGATGGACTAGACCCAACCGCACAGGAGACTTTTGAATATCAGCCAAGTTATCACAAATGGATTTTAAAAAGTTCCAAGACCTAAAGTGGAACATTTAATGAATAGATGGACACAATGTTTATCACCTTGCCTTTTGGTTTCAATACGATATTCATTTAATCACCAAGTTTTGCTCTTTCACAGTCAAGGTTGAAATGACCAGAGTTAATTCAAGTAAAAAAAGGATTAAAGAAAAATTGGAAATTGAAGCGGAATACACAATACTGGAAAACAGTATTACAAAGTGCATTAAATAAAAATGCATTTCCTACTGTTTTCATGGAGGCATGTTAATCAGTGGTAGTTAGCCAACAGTTTGTTAGCGGGTAGAAATAATGTACTATAACTGGAGAACGTGGACTCAAATCTGGATGGTGTCTCTGAACACCCACAGCTAAAATCTAAACCATGTAATTATTCTGGAATTTTCTCAAATCTGGGCAACCCCAGGCAGCACAGGGAAAGTAGCTGGCTCCCATACCCCAATGTGTGAATTTCACATGTTGTAAGACTTAATGGTTCAACCTACTTCTGGGTGAAATGAAGTGCCATTTAGGATTACAATACTTCTTGGTCAACATTTTAACTAGGAATAATTTTTAATAATTCCCCATCCATAGTATTTCTTCTCAAAATTCTCCAACAAAGGCCTGCAACCTCATACTGTTTTTTTCTCTAGGGTAATTCTAGTCATATTGAAAATTCTCTACTAGCTCACTCTACCTTATATAGTAGATTAGATTTTCCCAATGTGAATAAAACATTTTCTTGGAGGACTTATTCTCTTATTCAACTATTTAATCACTGAACTAAAACCTACTAATGTTACAAAACAAAAATAATACTGCATATGAAATAAGCATGAGAATATCATATATAACAAAAAATAAATATTTCAGCCTGGTATGCATCACTAAGTATGTTCTGACCAGAGAAACTTCCCTAAAATGTTACTTAAGAATTTTCACAAAAATATGCCTAAAAAATTATCAAAAACTCAAATTGGTCAACACATGTACTAAAGGTGTAAAATATGGCAAGCCAAAACAAATCAATAAATGTCCAGCTGATCAGAATTCTGATCACATTAGATCTGGATAATAACTATAAAATATGAAACCATGTAATATGGAAATTATTTTGCTATACATAAATGGAAACTTACACACAAACAAGTAAAATAAACCAAAGTAAAAATATACTATTTTTAAATTTCAAATATGTACATACTAATCAAATCAGCCGTAGGCTTATGACCAATCATTTGGCAGCAGCATGAATGGTGCTGCTCAGCTGGATAATGTGTATGTTTATTTTCATATATCCTAATTGAACAGAATTTTAGAACCAATCGGACAAAAACATTTCATTTGATTTAAGACAAAAACTAACGATGTACTCGTAAAGGGTACTTAAGAACTTAGTTTCGTTGTGACAATGCAATATACATATATGCTTATTGTAAATTACATAATTGCATCACTGGCTGGCTTTTGAAATGTTTGGGTCACTAGAAATTATTTTTTCCAGCAACATGGTGATATCAGCTCAACCAAGTTTGCTCATCAGACCATATCAGCTCAACCAAGTTTGAGTAAGGGGTCTGTTGCAGAGGCTTAATATAGTCATCATCATATTCTATATCTATTTTCAAGACTGGTTCAGCTTGGAAATCATTTTCCAGTCTAGTTTAAGAATGTTTTCTTTCCGAGTGGTTTCTTGGGAGTCAGAAACCATTTTTCACAGGAAGCAATTTTTGAATTTCATCAGGAGGTGAAAAAAACCAGCCATATTAAACAGTAGGAAATATTTTAAAATACAAATGGTTATTTAATAATCATTTGTCAGAATTTCAGTGAAAGTGGACATTAACTAAATAATTCACAGTGAATCGAATGAGGTTGTGTCTTTGCATATTCAAAAGTGATATTTGGAAGATTTAAAAGGCTAAAAAGCTGGTAAATTAGGAGATTTAAATTCAGGTGGGAAAGGAGTAAATGGTTTAAAAGAATTTTTCTCAAAACCTTAGTATGTCCACCAAGGGGAAAGTGCCTTTGTCTACTACAAGGTCTGCAAAGAAGGGAGGAAAAGCCATTAATATTGAGACAAAGATAAAGGTGTTCCAGTAGAAAGGAGGAAAGAAAGTGAATGCCATCATATATGACTTACGTTATCACACTCTTCTGTGTTAATGAGTTTGAGAGAAAAAGAAAGGATTTCTGAAACTATAAAAGATTCGGCACCCATGCAATCAATAGTAATAACAAAACAACATACAGGGTCCATCCATGAAATCGAAATGAAGAAATTACTGAGTCTTTGGATGGAAGATCAGATACAAAAGTGAACACCATTAAGTCTTCTGACAGTTCAGTCAAAGACTAGAAGTCTATTTCACACTTTGAAGGAGAGTGCCAGAGAAAACTACACTCAAGAATTTGTTGCAAGTACAGGCTGGTTCAAGAGATTTGGACTTCATACTGTCCGAGTCACTGGAGAAGCCACGAGTGCAGATGAGGAAGGAGCTCAAATGTTTGTAGAGAGCCTCGATTAAATCTAAGATTAGGAGTACTAACCAGATGATTAAAGATGAAGGGTACCAACCAAAGCAGATATTCAACGTGGATGAAAATGCATTGTTGTGGAAAATGAAGTCAGGACACACCTTCATTCATATTAAAGCCAAAAGTATGCCTGGTTTTAAGAATTATAGGACAGGCTGACCTTGTGACTTGGTGGGAACTTGATGAATGAAATCTGGAAAACTTGCATTCAATGTTATGTTCGCAATCCAGATGGACTTGACAGCAAAACATGAAATTGAAAATATTGGGGACAAAATAGTTAAACTGGCAAAAAAATTTCTTTGAAGTGTAAAGTGAAAGATGTCAAAGAGTTGTTAGATGAAGAATTTTTAGAACTTACGAATGAAGAACTAATCACTTTGGAAAAAGAGAGTGGTGCATGAAGAAAGGAGGAAAGAGAGGGAAAAACATGAAGAGAGGGAGAAAAATGAAAAGAGACAGAAAGGAAATGGACCACTAAGGGGATATCATAAGGTTTTTCTCAATTAAATAAACTTGTTGCATATTTTGAGAGAATGGATAAAAATATCAAATGGTTTGCTAACATTGAATGAGTTGTAAAAGATGCTTTTCCTGAGTATCATAAAATTAATGAGTAAAATTTGAAAGGAACAATTTATATTATATAGGACCTCTTGTTTGGCCACGAGGGAAATAAATAGCAGAATGGTATCAATGGC
>LYUA01001533.1:15458-32849 GCA_002093875.1 Calopteryx splendens
ATAAATGCTGTAAAAATATTTTAGTGCCTGCCATTTTGGAATAAGATGGCGTATGTAGAAAGTACTTATATTGAAATCTGCCAAAAAATATTGAATATCCAACTCACATCCAAATTGACTTATGACTGAACTGTCGGAACTGAATGTGGTCATAAGCCGACGACTGACAGTAATTGTTAAATGAGCAGAGAAAATGAAAAATAATATAATTTCACCCCAACACTCAATATCAGCAGCATTCTGGTCAGGTTTACTGTAGATGATGAGAAGTATTAACTGATGTCACATGCATAAATCTGGTGCACTGTAAACACCCCTCCATCTTCCAGATGTAACTCAGGATTTTTCATTGGTGGTGATAAGCTACATATTAAAAGGGACTGATTGTAACCTTACACAGATTTTCACCAGCAATTTAACATATACAAGGGAGATTAAGACTATGACACAGAGATCCTGGACTGAAAGGTATACAAGCTAGTTGTCATTCACAGGCTTATTACAAAAACAAGAGATAATTGCATGCATGCAAAATAGCATTAAAGATACAAATTATGAAGAAGCTACAAAATAAAATAGTTGTTTTTATTGCCTACAACACAAAAGCAATTTCTACAGGATGCTGAAAATAACCTCACATGGCAGCTTACCCTTGTAATAATTGTGATACAATAGTGATGTACAGTGCCAGCTTGAACAATGTATGCATTTTTCCGTATGTATACTCTAAAGACACAAATTTGCTTAAAGAGATGGGCCTAGAAATTAAGATTATAACTCTACTAATGATCTTGCAGCAACTGGTCAAGTTCTATCGATGCTTGGCAGCATACATACTAAATGTTGTACTATATTTTTTTAGATTTTGTCCCTATTTTTAAAGTGTGTTGCACACTAAGTGATGTGCTTCCCTCTGAGTGACAAATCAAAAACTGAAGTATTGCATACAAAATTAAACGAGTAGAAGAGAAAAAATTTCATAATAAGCATTTGAAACAGATTTTTATTCAACCTCATGTGTTAGTCACCTGTTCTTATTGCTTGGAAGTGAAAAATTATAAATTTTTATTCTGTACTTTGATGTTTAAAATCCATCTTAAAGTTGAGAAACAATCACAAACAGGACTTTGGAAAACTGGTTATTTTTGCATACACTTTAATAATGTAAAATCATAATTTGTTTCAGGAATTTTATGGGCATTATACAAGGGCCGTATGATAAGTACCCGTTTTTAGCAACAAATAGAACCACTGTCTTAAAACCTGTATGGCATCGTTTAACATCATCTTTCAAATAACACCAGTCAAAATTTCAGTCATTTATCAAGTTGTTTTGTTTTGATTGTTGTTGATAGTAGGCAAGTTTGTGCTCGTTAGCAACTACAGAAAAAGAGCAATATTGATAAGTGATTCGATTCCTTTTTGTGGATGGGAAAATGTATGAGGAAATCAACATGAAGATGCATGTCATTTATAAGGACCATGCACCTTCGATGACTGCCATCAGATATTAGTTCAATGAATTCAAGCATGGGCTAACATCTGCTTTTGATTAAGTGTCCAGGTCATCACTGAGGTGACTACGGAGGATATGATCAAAAAAATCCATACACCTGGTAGAAGATCAGAGAGAATGATGACACTGTAAGCATCTCAACTGGATGAATACAAAATATTCTACAGGAAAAATTGGGCATGAGAAAGATATCGTCAAGATGGGTGCCATGTTTATGTTCCACTGTGAGCTCACAGTGGAACATAAACTGAATTGCATGACAACTTTGGAGCACTGTTTGATGTGTTTAAGCTCAATCCAAAAACATTTCCACAGCATTTCATGACTGTTGACAAACCATGGATCCATCAATACATGCCAGAAATGAAAGAACAGTCAAAACAGTGAACTTCACCCAGGCGAACTACTCCACAGAAAGTGAAAACAGTTCCAATACAGTCATGGCCACTGTTTTTTGGGATTCGCAAGGCATCATCTTCATTGACTATTTGGAAAAGGGAAGGATAATCATAGTGCAGGTGCTATGCTGATTTATTGGGTCAATTTGAAGCTGAATTCATGAGAAAAAGAAGAAGAACAAAGTGTTATTCACCATGATAACGCACTAGCACACTCATCCGCAATGGCCACAGCAAACCTGGTCGAATTATGCTATGAACTACTGCCTCATCATCCTATTCTCCAGAATTGGCACCATGTGCTTTCCTTTTGTTTCCAAACATGTAAAAATACCTTGGCAGAAAGCAGTTCACATCAAATGAGGAAGTCATTGCTGAAACAGAGGTCTATTTTGTGAAGTTGATAATACATATTTTGTGGATGGTTTAAAAAGCTGAAATATCGCTGGATTAAGTGTATCACGCTAAAAGGAGACTAAGTTGAGAAACAAATAAAAAAAATCCATTTCCTTCTCTAAAGTGGGTACTTATCATGCAGGCCCTCATATTACGTAAGATGTGGAATAAACAGTGATTGTGCAAAAATTGGGTCTAGCTAAGGTTGAGTACTACAGAAAATGCAAAATATGTTAATAACACTGGACCAAAAAGGGTCAATTCTAATCCCGAATATATTAATGGGGAAATATAATTAGGCATGGTACAATGAAAAATTCCCTAAAATAATCATTGGTGGGTCTGGAACTTGAACTCAGTATTTCCTAATTATTATTTTGATGTTCTACAAGTACCACTCACCTTGGACAAAATTATTAGGGACTCCACTCATAAACAATGCATAAAATGACCATAGTCATCAACATAACCTAAACATCTACTCCTACCTACAATGTATGATCTCCACATCCAATTTATATGTTCATAGTAAACCAAAATCCTTCCGTCTACCATTAGATATAGAACAAGTGTTTATATCAAAAGGGCATTTCAGGTTCATTATGTACTATTTAAATATGGTAATGCTAAGTTCAATTCCTGCTTTCAGGACAGCAATAAGATTTTCATAGGCCCTATCTTACATTAAACGCAATTGCTTGCTCTAAAACATTATTGTGTTAAAGCCATTTCTATTCTAAAAATTTCTAAATAAAATTTTCTGGATGAAAATATAAAATATCTCTGTCATGAAATTTAATTTCTTCCCAAAACCTGTAAAATCCTTTGATAATGTTTTTGTAGACCATATATTTTTCACAGACTCTGTTGTTGAGGTGCCAAAAGAATAAAGTGGTGCTGTATACTGGAAGCCATTATTTATGGAGACAATTGTATCTGCAATGAACTAATAAATTTACACGGTACTACTGAATACAAAAAACAACATGTTAAAGCTTAATACAATGAGTGATATTTGAGCACATTAACCCTGAAATAAACATAATCTAGATGCATTTCTATAAACTGCAAAAATTAGTTGACTTTTTCTGTAGAGTTTCTGGAAGAGAAGGCTGTGGATGTATAATTATTTTTTGTCAAGCATTTTATGAATTTCTAAATATAACTGAATGAAATATACTTTATTATTATAATTTTTGGGTAAAAAAACACTTGTATTTTACTGTGGAATTTACCCTTTGCTAAAAACCCATGTTTAATATTCTTAACAAGCTAGTGTTTGTGCCACCCTAGGTAGTCCCTAGTTCGCCCATGAGATTTCCATTTTTACCCAACTTGGGGTGATTTCCCCCTAATTACTGCAGTACACCAAAAGTGATATTCAGGGTAAACTGTCCCAACCCAGCTAAGCTAGTGTTAACAAGGTAGTAAGCATTTGAGTGAAAATGTAACGGTATCTCCTCAGTCATTCACACACTTGACATCACAATTATTTTAAACACCATGAGAAGGAATGAGAAAAAGCAGGTATCTGTGAGGTAAGCACTTGGCTGTGGAAAACACAAAAAAGCCTTCAAGCTGGCCCAGATTAAAACATTCCCAAAACTATATAAAACTCAAAGAGTCTCACCTTTCACATGTACCAAATACTACAACAAGAAACAAGGTGGCCGCCATTTTATACTTAAAAGCTTGCACATATTTTCATACAGAAATCTGAACTTTAATATTTACCCTTAAAAACCATTTAATTAAAATGAACTTCGATTTTAATAAATATTTTTCACTGAATTACTTTACTTCTCTTGAGGACCTCATAGGATATGGTATAAAACCTCTATACATTTAGTGAACCTATAGATAACTGAATCATGGTAGAATCCAAACTACATGTGTAAAACAGTCACATTACACATAATTAAATACATTTTAATTTGAATTATTTTGAATTTGAAAATTTGTGTTTCTTCATTTTTTTAATAATGTGAATTAGTTATTTTTATACCTTTGACAAGTGGAATTTCTGAACAGTAAAATTGATTGTAACTAATGTTATACACTGATTATTTTACTTTATGAATAGAGGTTTTATGATATGTATATTTTTAACAACATTTAAACATGAAAATTAGCCTACTGTAAGAAGAAACACCTCTTGGATTATTATCATTAAAGTAAGCAGATCAAGAATTCCCATCTTGGGTAAATTGAATGTTTATGGCAAAACACTCTATGAGGATAAAGAAACACACAATCTATTTTTCCATTATGAGAAACGCCAAATGACTAGTATTTTTCCACCGGCCACCCTGTTCAAGTGAATGATGAATGAATGAACCAAGGAGAGAGAGAGAAAGAGGGAGGAAGAGAGGGAAGGGAGCAATGACAGTGAATAACTACAAACCCAGTGCCTACATAAAGACACAAAAGCTACTGCCTATGCAAGGAGTGCAGATGACAAATAGAACAGGTCAAACCTATTATAACTTTGCCGACTGTTTGATGGGATCCATGAGACATGAAAAACAAAAAAAAAGAAAACACCATTGTTAAACTAAGTTGATTTCAGGCACCAACATCCATTCATAACACTTATTTCATCCTACTATGAGGAGAGAAATTCCAAAATGATATACTGAAGACCTTGCATTAATCATTATACACACACAAATGCATCTTATGTAAATTTGAATTTTAAACACATAGTAAGCAAATGCCAATACTTAAAAATATAATGTACACACATTACACGGCAATATATCATTAATTGTATTCACTGACTGCATTCAAATATATTTTACACTTTTTCAAGGATATATATTAAAAACACGAAACAAATTACTGTGATTATCCTTAGTGTAAACAGTCATTCTTTTAGTGAGGTATTGCTGTGCAACAATTTCAATACATTGCTGTAGTTAATACTAAAAACACAACTTTCACAGTAAGCTGCATCGATAAAATGCATAAAAAAACAAATGCAATCAGCTAATTTCCACTTGGGAAAGTCAGTTCCCAATTTTCATGCACTTATCAATTACATATTTCCAAAATAAAACTCTGCTGCAACCAATGGGGGATAAGCTCTCATAAGATATTATTGATACCACTCATCTTTTGGAAGAAAACAATCGCAATGGTCACCCACAAATTAGATAGGGGTACAAAATAAAAAATTAAGAAGCCCATGTGGCTGGCAGCCTACAAAAGGTTTTGTATGGCTTCAGGGAAAATGTTTAGATGATGCAATAGTTCAAAAATGAACACAATTTAAACATTTTTTTATTATTTAATATTACATAACATATTGCTCTCTTAAAATATCAAGACAAAATAAAATTACTTACATGTGATAAATAATATCATTCATGGATTCATAAATATGGATTGCATATTATTCATGAATCCAAAATTATATGCACATGCTTATGCATTTCATTTATGAACCTACGTAGAAGCCCAATTAATAAACCCATATTGCAGTATATATTTCACTATTAAAGGGGATATATAAAAATATATATTTCAGCATATATATTTTTATATATCCCTTTTACAGGGTGACTCTCCTTTAAACCACAACACATAAATAACCTGTTTAAAAATGGGACCAATCATGTTCAAAATTGCATAATTACATACCTAACATTCAATGAAGCTTCCCAAAACTAAATTAGCAAGAATGTTTAACATGGCATGCATAAAATTGGTGCTTAACTTGTTCATATCAATTCCTTCAATAAGGGCTTCTTATGCACATATTGTTTTCCTGTAATACAACTAAAAAGCCACATGAGAAGGTTTTGATCAAGCCATGATTCATTCAGAGTTCTTAATCTGAACAAGGATCCAATGCATATCCCTCAAACACATAGTAATGCACACTAAATGTTAATGTCTGTCCAGTCATCTTTTTATGCAAACACCAAGGCCCTGCTCAATGTAAGGAAAGCATTGTGAGAAGTCATGCAACACTTTAGAAATACGTAATACATAGTTAAACACTCTGAAAACCAATGTAAATGACCCATAAATGCCATGCAGACCATCATATTTTGATTTCAACTGTAAGCCACACTCCATGAGCTAAAACATGGTGGGATATGATGCATGAAGCACAAAATGTATGCAATGAGGACAGTATTATACAAATACATTGAGAAAATGATAGCAAAGTGCTTCAAAAAGTTATGGCCCATGCCAAACTCAATAAGGATATATGTATAGCATTCAATTAGTTACTAAAATTATGGTTTTTCAATCTCTTAACTCAAGAGGAAAGAAATGCATTGACCCTTGCCTCGCCAATGCTTGCACTTAGTTCTAGCCTTATTAGTTATCTTAGTTAAATAAATTTCTTAAATGCAAAAATGTTTACATTTAATTATGATTTTTGTTTGTGTTGCCTATTGATTATGACTACTTCATATAATAAATTGTTATCATTACATTTTCTACCGAGTTAAATCCCTGAAACTGAGTTCTTTTCGGATCTCTTCATTTTAAAAATGAGCATCCCCACATACAATACAACTCAGTCTTCATAGTGCTCATGGGCACTGTCACCTTATTTAAGGAAATTGAATGGTGACTAACAGTTATTAGTGGAATCTTGAGTTTGACTAGCAGTTCATGGTACCGTCACATTGAAAAGTCTGTTTTCTCTTGTATTTATCATTTTCCCCACAGTTTCAGAAAGTTTTATGTAGGATACCAACACCGACATTCAGATATGCACTCATTCAAAGAGCAATGACATAAAACCATCAGATTCAAAAACCTTGGTTCTGAGCTATTTAACAATGAAAATCCATCCTAGTGCAGTAGGTACTACAAACTAGAACTCATGTCTCAGATAGATATTCATCTCATTTTTATGGTCTGCTTCTGAGCTGAAATAAGGCAGGAAACTACACATCTTTTCTGTCAAAATACAGCCCCCAACCTTGTTTTCCCAAAGAGCCTGCGATTGAAGAAACGTACATACAAACCCTTCCTTTTCAGCATGGGCACTGTCAAAAAAAGCCTGGTTTTAGGTTCTGAAAAAAAACTTACTTTCTTTAACTAATTTCTTCCATACTGTTCTATCCTTGCCTACTTCTTTTGCCTCTGTGATATTCATACTCTTTCTTTGGTTTCTGAACCTTCTAAGAAAATAAAGAGCATGTTTGAAACAATATATGACTGCCACAGAGGGGAAAGAAATTACCAAAGAAACATGAACAGTTGTCAAGCTTCATATTCTGCAGATCGGGCCAAGATAAATCACTAGGCATAAAAAAATGGATGGGAAAAGAGGGAGTCTCCTCAATGTCAGTAGCATTCTAAACAATAAAACAAAGATTAAAGATCCACTCCTTAGATTTCCAAATACCATCCATACTTTTTCCATATTATTCCTCATTTTTACATGCATTCAAAGCACAACTGCAATGGCACCTAGGGACAAGAGAAATATCACTCTCATGAAGGTCCACAATAGGGGCGCATGCCCTAGTAACATTTGGTCATCCCGTTAACCACACCAGATGAAAATTTCTGTAATCATTGTAACATCCCAAAACATTCAAAAACACACTTAGTCAGATGAGATAAGCACCCAATCACTTATATATGAGAAGGTATTAAACACTGAAACCAATATCTTAGCAGAATACAATTTTCAAAATATGCAGAGGAAACATTTTTTTCAAAAGTTCATCCCACATGTTTCTGTAATAGGGACTAATTACAGTTATACATTCAATATTATTTTCAATCTCTCAGTTTACTCTTAATTACAATGTGTAATTACAAAGTTATATTCCCCTCCATACAACTTATATCTACCCCACCCAAAACAAATACCGAAGATGTAAACAATTACTCAAGAAAAGATATCTTTAATAAGTGATTCATCATTTTTTTATCATGGTGGCAGAAATTATGCTAGACACATCCATGAAATCCCTAAATTGTCTGAGGCCATGAAAGGTTTGTTTGAATAGAGGAGAGCCTAATCTGATGGNNNNGAAAACTATTTCTATACCTTAATAAAAAGGGATTATAAAAATTTCAAATTTAATTGACATAAATATAGATATTTGAAGTTTTCAGATCACACTACAAAACGTATTGAACTAATTTTAAAATTAATAGGATGCTCTTTCAGTTGTAAGAAGGAAAACAGATGGAAACAAACATTTTATTGCTGAAATTTTCAAAGAAAGAATCAATTTTAATCTGGATAACTTCCTTTTCGTGTAAAATGGACTTCTTAATTTGAAATTGAAACCCTGGAATAATTACCTGCAAATCAAGAACTATGCTAGAATGTATAAATATGTGAATAAATAAAATGTGTACATATTTATCTTTAAATTGAGCAAATTGTTTTTCAAATTGTATTTTCAAATTACATATCTTAATAAAATGCTGTCTTTAGACTATTGTGATACAAAGTAGCAACACTCATTTAAAAAATTGAAGGGATTCAAGTTTTAATGTGCTCAGAATTTGAGTTTGTAAATCTGAAGCTTAAGTTAGGTTTGAAACCTTTTGGGGCCTTCAGTTTATATATGCTTCAAAAAGACACCACCCAAATGAAAATAATCTGTTTTTACAATATGGCAATTGAAGCCCACCAAGAAAGTTACTGTACTTCACAGGCCTTATTCATCGAGTGGTCACTTATCATATGAGTGACCGAATTAGAGATAAATTTCATTGCTAAATAAGAAATACATAGGACTATACCCTTCAATTGCCCAACAGGGAAGCACCACTGCATACAATTTATTTTTTCTAATGTAAACATTTCTCAATGTATGCATTACATAAATGTGGTATGTACCAATTTGACACTTTATCTTGCTCACATAAGTTTTGCCATCTCCCACATGGCAATTATGTGGATTCAAGTAACAGATGTGGCAATCTTCTTGCTTGTGTGTGTTTATGTCTTCTATTCATACCTGAACCAAATGGATCCTGTACATAAGAATGCTTGAGTTAGAGACCTCCTAAGTTTCTCCCCACACGTTATAACTAAGTAATTTTCCTTCATATGTATTTGCCATTATAAAATTCACAGCACTTTTTTAGACACTTACAGTTGCAAATACAGAAAATTACTTTACCATGGAGTTTCACGGGTTACCAATGTGCTTCACAAAATATTTTAGATGCACCTATCAAACTTGTCATAAGAAAATCATAGTGACGAAAACTTGACATTTTAATGTTTTTAAAAACAACATTTTATTCATCCAATAGAATTTATGCTTTCATATTTTTTCCAAATTACCTCAATTATTCTTGGCTATTGGAAATTTACCAAGTTTTGCCCATAATGGTTGAAAATAACTTCTTCACCAATCACTTTATATAGTAGATATTGTCAATTTTCATAGCGGATACATAATGGTGGTTGGTCTTTGTAAAAGCAGGGTGCATCATCCCAGTGGGTTGAACATTCTGCCTCTGATTGGAGGATACTAGGTTTAAATCTGGATGATTCCTCTGAGCAACCCCAATTAAATTCCAAATTATGGAAATTTCTGGGTACCAGTTTTTTGAGGGAAACTAAAGTTGGCAAAAGTAAAGGAACTGGCCTCTATCTTGAATTTAACACACAATAGGGTCTATTGTTAGTAGAAGGTGAGCTCTATCCCTGCAGTTAAATATTATGCTGGTCATGTTAGTGACAATACAGTATTGTTTAAATGTATGGGCTTAAAAATATAATTTATGAATGAGAACAGAAGAAACATCATTCTCCTTTCTTCCCGAGGTTTTCTCTGAATTCAAGAACTTTTCAGTTTTATGCATCCAGCATCACAACATATAACTTTAAAATGCCAATGAAATGGATGACTGTTAAAAGTAACTCTAATTAGGGGAAATGAAAATGTAGGACCATTATGATACTGCAAACTATTTGACCTAAAGGGAAATTAAAAGACCCAGGAAAAAAATATTTTTTATTTACCATGCTAATCAACAAAACAGCAAACTTAAAGGAACTAAAAATATTTATATGTAACTTTTCTACCATTAGAATTATCTGTAAATCCATTTTAATAAACTAGCTATGACAACAATTGTAATTTTATAAAAAGTTAAGTGAATCCGCATGAACAGTTACATAGTTTTCAGCAAAAAAGAAAAGCCAAAGATGTATGCATGGAATTATTATAATTGAGCTAATTTAGCAGTTACAAGTGCAATTTAATGTTAAAAGATTGCAAGGCATTGCAGTCGCTGTTACCAAAAAGACATATTTAACATGATGGCTGTAACCCTATTGCCACCAACTGCCATAATAATGCTTATATTCATGGACAAACTGATGAAATCCTAAAAGTTATGAACACTGTGTACCTCTTAAACGCCTAATATTTGAAGAAAATTTTGCAATAGCTCAATGCATTAATTTAATAATAACAAAAAATGAACATGTTGACTGAAAAACAACCAAAGTTGAACATTGGATGCACCATCATCTATAGCTCTCATCAACAAAAGTACACCTACTAGTATGTTGAATGCCTTGGCTCCATAAAAAAATAATCTCACATACTTATCACAAATGTGTACAAGTGCATATGCATAAAATATTGTGAATAAAATTTAAGAATGGGTGTACTAGAAGTATCCATAAGATAAAAGATTATGATCACAAACACTTTATATAAATGGCCAATTTAATGTGCCAACTACAGTGGAATAATCTAATGTCATTTATTTACTGACGTGAGGCACCTTACATGCATTTTACAGCAAGTCCCCGACTTACACAATTCCGCAGATACATGTTTGGACAAAAATGTGACATCACGTATTAAATACATAGGAAAACAAAAACGCTGGGCAAGTCAAGCATAATCAGATAGTTGAAAATCAGGTCAATAGATGGCATTCTTCATGTAGTATATATCATATACATGAACATGTAAAAAACAGAAGTACTTTTTTTGTTGTTTTGACACTTAAGGAATTGTTAATGTACATGGTTTTCGACTTACATGGAAATATACGGAACGAATTAACCATGTAAGTTGGGGACTTATTAATAGCATTAAGCACTACATGACTTAACAAATGATATAAACTATATACCTATTTAATGCCTACTAAAATTGAAAATCCAGATTGATAACCTGCCTGAACTAATACAGTCTAATGTTTGCTATGCACAATTTGTGAAAATATCCAGACAACTATGTAGTAATCAATCATTGCGTATGCATCTATGGTAGATATTTTTGTGACCTTACACATAATGAATTTCCATGGCAACTATGATCAAACTTTTTTCAGTTTATATTGGGAAACTAACCACATATGGACCATGAAGTTAAAAATATATATGCCTTCTCATAACTAATATCTTCATCTAAAATCAGTCTCAAAAAACATGTTTTATGTTTTTTTCTGTCATAATTTCCTCAAACAAAGAAAAACAATAGTCAATATGCTAATATCACCATAAGTGAGGATTTTTACCTTGATTGATTGAGTATTTTGATTAGTAGCAACAAATGAGCAGAAATCAGATGAGCAATGTAAAATCTGAACCACTCTCGTAGGTTTAAGCAAAAAATAGTGACTTTTCATTTGATGATTTAATTACTCTTAATCACCACTTCAAGTCACAGCTAGAAAACCTAATTTTATTTGTCCTCATGAACAAATGGTGAACATCTTCCCCTTTTTTACTACCATTATATGGCCAATATACCATAACTACTTCATTAAAATATTCTTTCATGGCTTTAATTGGCCAAATTACATTTTTCATCATCATCTTTGATCATGACCCTTGTAAAGTACAATAAACTAAGTTATTGATGATATCTATTCACATATAAGCCACTTAAGAAATTGGATAAATATTTTGTAAGCATACTTCTGATACTCAATTAAAATACGAATGGGCTTTGTTGGTTTTTAACCCACTGGTTTCATCATATACATAGGCTGAGTTCAGTCAAGAAATTAATAAAATGGTACTGTTGGCAATGAAACAAGTTATGAGGCCAAATTCACGCCAAACAGAATAATTTTTGGTACCCTTTCCCCTGGACATCAAGTTCATAGGAGAAAAAGTACTACACATATTAAAACTGTGATTTTTATTAATGCATTCTTGATATATGCATTTTCATCCATCATGGTAGACCTATAAAATATTTTTGTAATATTTATTAACCACAGCATCATAGTTAAAGAGGTAGAAGGTAGATAAAATTTTGTAAAAGTAGCATTAGCTACTATGCATCATAGACTTGAAAATGTGGGGGGAAGGGGGGGGCATCCAAGAGTTTACAATGAAATCATAAATTACACTTTTATTTAAAATTTAAATCTCAATTCTTTGGTTTAGTGGTTCACAATATAAATTTTCTTGGAGATCTGAGAGATAAATTGTGAAATTATCAAGTATTTTCCAGTTTGCAACATATTTCAAGAGAACCTGTCAAAAAACAACTGCTTTAAGGTCCCCAACTTCTACCTAGTAGAGAAGAGGTTTTCATACCATCCAAAAACATGTTATAAACAATCCAAAGACGACATATAAATATGAAAAAGCTGGAACTAATTGGGCTATTGAGTCTTCTAGACACTTGCAGTAGTGCACAACAGGTAGCAACAAGTGAATGGCAATACATAATTAAATTAACACGTTGAACCCGGCATGGGTCACAATTGGTACTGCTACTGGGTAACATGACCCACTGGTGGGTCATGTCTTCCTTATATTCATACATAATATTAGGGAGGAGCCATTGGTTTGTGATAAATAATGATGCCCCAGCCTGATAAATAATATAAAATATATAATTTATACACCACCATCTGATAAAATATTTGGTTCCTATGTAATCTCCCATGCCTGTAATAGAATTTGTGAGCCGGGTTGAACATGTTAGAGTAGAGTAACATAGTAGAGCAGCGATCATGATAGTTTGTAGCATTTAATTTACAATTTTTTCTTAATGGAGCTATGCAGAGATTATGATACTTTTGGGTATTGTTACTCAGGAATTTCCAAGGCACCACACACCTTGGACAATCCCATTACTCCGTAAAGCTCATATTTGTGATGTTGGCACTTCAGCCTCCTTTCAAGTTGTAGTGCACACTTAGTGTAGTGCACCCTGAGACAAAAAAAGGGATAGCAGTTAATGGCTTTCTCTCTTTTTCCCAATTGGGGTTACCACTACAGTCAACGTGTAGTAGGCCAAGATGTCACTACATGCTGGTCGCTGCCATGACCATAGTCGTTTCTCTTACCAGTAGTGAGCGCAGGTGTCCACTCCTGCTCCCCTGTTGCCCCCCAGAGTAGTGTCAGGCTCTTGCTGTTCCCTGCCGATGGTGATGGCTGCTGGGTGGGTTGCAGGGGCACTGTTGGGTGCACCACGGATTTGGTCACCCCCTGTGAGGTGACGTGGGTACGACTGGTGCTCCGGTGCCTATCAACTGGCAGGGTTAATAAAAGACAACAGGGGGAGAACTATAAAAAAAATTGACAAGAGAAAATAATCACTTTTAAATAAAATTTTGTGATTTCAATTCTGGTCAAAATGTGATGATTTAAACCAGCCATGATAGGAAGCTATGTGCAAAGATTTAGTTTACTATGTATCAGCAAGAAGACTTTTAGATACTAATGATTTCAAAGAAAGGATTACAGGAAATAAAATTGTAATCCACACAATCTTTAACTTCAGAAACTGAAGAATACTGTCTTTCAATTTACTCATGACCAAACAAATTTAAATGTTACATTTTCAGTTTAATATTTAGAGATCAAAACTAGCAATAAGTGCATAAGTCATACTAATGAAGAAGTTAATACTTCACACTAACAAATGAATTTGTATGCCAAACCTCAGGTTCATCATCTTCAGATGTGATATATGTATTTTGTTGCACAACATTTATACAAAGCACTGTACTATGTAGAGCTTGAAACGCTAAGTGCCCATTCATTTTTTAAATGAAAATTTTACTTTGTACGCTTTCAACCTTAATTGGTTCAAGAAAAATGTATGCTTATGATCAATGCAAAATAATTTGAGAATAAATCCCATAATTACTAAAGACAGTATTTTTATCACAAGAATCATTGTTCTGGTTTAAGAATCATCTGCCTGTTCTAAGCATACATCTCTTAGCAGACATACTAATGATGTAATCAGGTATTAATAAGAAGCAAAAAATCTAGAATTAATAAAGCTATCTAAGAGTTTATACTTCCAAATTTGCAGAATATGCTACCTTTTATAGTCTTTACAAACAGGCAGATGGGTGGTTAAAAAATACCACTCTAGATGTTAATCCATTCTAAATGCTTTTCTGGTTTTTGTCAATGTTATGTTAATGTCTTATTTTTGTGGTAACTTCCTTAACTCACTAAGCCCACTAACCCATTTATTTATCAGTTCTTTGATAGCCACTGAAGGTGGTTGAGTGACTATGGCAAAAGTGCCTAAATTTGTATGCTGAATCCCTTGATGTCACAAAGGTTATTAGTATAAAGATTTTCAATGCATGTATTGCGCAACATCATTCCCGTGTCCAGTAGAGTTTTTGGCAAAAACGTAATAAAATTACATACACAAATACTCTAATTTTGCTGAGGTCATTTATTTGCAATTGATGAGTTGAGAAAATTTCAAGGTAAAGGGGGAGAATCAGCAATAATGGTGAACTTATGGATAATGAAGTGTTTACTGAGCAACTATCAATCAATATGAAGAATCATATGGAAAGATGTCTTCTCAGAAAACCTCCTAAATATCCCTAAGCAAAGATATATAAACCTGAACTATGAAGTCACTTTGGATTAATACACACACAATTATGCTTACCTATTGGCTCCCCTCATAAATCCTCAACATTCTCACCTTCACGAATACTAATCCAAAGACATTTATTTGCTGGCCCATAAATAGGAAATTTAACCTTCAATTCCAGTTACTCCACCCAGGTAGAGACCGTGGCCCAATAATTATGGTTTGATAAGAAAAACTATGAACAAAGACAACCACTAGACTAAAAAGAGTTAGCAAAACTTATGCAAATATAAATTAAATTTTATTTTTTTCATTGAAATAAACATAAATATATATATTTTTTAAACCATGGTAATCTACTGTAATTATTTTTGTTATTGGTGAGAAAAGAACTCACCCTGAGCTAAGCCCAAAACTGTGAAATTTACACATCAAGGTAGGGTGCCTGATCCTTTCCCTGTACCACCTGCAGTTAAGGTTTTAAAAATTCACACAGTTTGGACTTGACATAGGTTTGTCCAGAGGCATCACCCAGGAGTTGAACCTGGAACCCTCTGATTGGAAAATACCTGCTCTATCTTAGGCTAACATGCTTTTCAAAAAATTTATAAATTAAACAAAAATCATTTCTAAGTAAAATTTAAAAAATTTTTACATCTACATAAAATTGAAAAATAAAGACAAATTTAAAGCACATAATCTTGGCCAAATCCAAAATACTAAATGAAGATCATTTAGTGCAAAAACCCAATGTTAATTCAGTTTCACACCGTCATTGATCACATATTAAATATGCTTCTGCAGCACATGCATAACATTCACGGCTGAAGCTCAATCACCAAGAATTACATGAGCAAAAAATGAGTACTAGAATGAAAGGGAATGCAAATTTACTCGTTTCAGTACAAGCTTCCTCTCCCCCATTGTTGAGTGTGCAACAATAGCCTGAATATCGAGACGACTGCACAGTCCCTCAGCATGTCACCCGTGCGACCATGATCAACAATGACGGAAATAAAACAAGGAGAGGTAAGAACAAGGGATACTTTCCTCATTTACCAAATCACTGCTACATCCTCTTCAAACCTCCTTACATACCTTATGCTGGCTTTCATTGACCCAGATAGACTGTGAGACTTGTCTACTTACATAAGAACACAGATGACAGTGAATAAAATATAAGGGTCATAGAGCATACAGGAATTTAATTACTGCATCCTCTCAGAATTATCTTCACATAGAAATTAACGTCATTAGCCAAGTTTTCACTTTCTTTTCTGAATAAAAATAAATCTCTAGTGGCAAATAAAAATGCTGCAGATCCAAAAAAAGCGGATTCCATAACCACGCGGAATCAAATACAGATGCACATATATAACGTTCTCATTCATAGGCCTCACGTATAAATTGCCTAATTCTCTTTAGAATCCAAAACTTGCCCAAATTGTAAGTTAACAATTTGCCTGATGGTTTGAAAATATCATTAATACATTTGGGTGTATTCTGTTTTTTTGACCAGGTGGTATACTTTTCATGAATTACCTTCAAACTATGCATTTAATTAAATGAACAATAATATAGTTCAGTTTGTATGGTGTTTATAGCCACAATTCAGGAACAAACAACTTATGCTCCCCTCAATCCATGGTGTAATCCTTTTACATATGAAAACAAGTAAAGGTCTAGTGTTGGTTTAAAGTATTGCCACAATTCATAATATATATATTTCTACAATTCACAATATATTAAACATATGGACAGCCCCGAGGACAGCCTTAATAAATCAGCTATTGCCATCCTCTCTCCCCATAAACTCAGCACTCCTCGGTTTTACTTGCCACCCAAATAACCCTAACCATACAACCCAGGCTGGCCAATAATATCTTTTATCAATTCTCTCACTGAGCTCATTTCTGTGCAATGATTTCCAATTTCATCCCTTCCCTCCTCACTTCCCTCAATCATTTGCGACATCACATTTTAGAGCCTCCACAGTTATAAACTCCTAATCCAAAGCAATTTTATAATGACACCAATTGATGTCACCTCCCTATATACCTCAATCCCTCATGGTGAAAGCCTTGCTGCACTACAACTCTTCTATCCTTAATGCCAGGGTCCCCATGTCCCCCTCCACAGACCTTTTACTCATTTTAACCTGGTTTATACAAGAAAAGAATGCTTTCACCTTGAAGCATAAACAAGTTTGCCTCTCATTTTCTGTACTTCAATTTCCTTTAATCACCTTTTCCTGATTTTCCCAATGAACATGCCATCTTTTTCCAAATTTTCTCTTAAT
>LYUA01001533.1:41395-52025 GCA_002093875.1 Calopteryx splendens
GGAGCAACCCGAAAACCCAGAATTCATCTGATATTCACCGCAGAAGCCTTCGCAGTAATGATGCTACAGTATTTGCTCAAGGGAGAGCCACTTGTCACACAACTTGGTGATGGTCACACGGATGTGAAAGTATTTTCCATTGAAAACTGTAATGATGTACATAGTAGGCAAGCTCATTAAATATAAAAAGGGCCAGCCCAGGTATTTATTATAAATGACTATTGAATTTTTATAAAATAACATCTCCTGTTGAAAAATGCATATCTGCTCATAATATATCCATTTTTGGATCAGGTTGTGGAACAGAAACAGAAAAGTAGGAAGGATTCTCCTTTCCTTATTTTTCCATCTCTGCTCCCCAACCAAGAATGGATGTTAAAGAGTGAACTTGGTGCATTATTCACAGGAAGTTGTTAATTTATAATTAAACCATGGTAAACCATTAAACATTATCATGGCCGCATTATATTATAAATGTAAAAACATGTTATTTACCATATATACTTGTGTATAGTTTGACCATGTACACAATTTTACCCCCAATTTTTTTCCCAAAAATTTCATTTGAAGAAGTCAACTTATACAGTCTATCATTTTCCTTTGACAAAATATGGAGGAATGTCAGAAAATGAACACAGAAACAATTAAATAAGAGGTAAATATCATTTGTAAAACAGATTTGTGGGTGATATATCATGATCAATGACTAACTTAAAATAAACAAAAACTATGTAAATGCAGCAGTTCCTAGACATGGCATCTCACAGCCAGAAAGAGGTTTTATTTCTTCCTGAAATTTGATACAGTAAAGAATAAGGAAGTTTCAAGAAGGTAAGTTCCAAGAAAAAGCTGGCTATGTGAGTTGGACATTTATGCAAATGTGTGGTTATGTAAAATACACTTATCTAAAATCTGGTAATGAGATCCTATCGTTGAGCAATGTAGCAGTTATTTATGGAATATTTATCTATTTTCATCTAACTATCATTACTGACTGATTTATCAGAAAAAAGATATTTGTTATGAAGAGGAAAGCTATGATATAATGTGATATTATGCAGGAGAAAGGGACTTGTATAAAGTGGCCCTAAACCACTTTTTAAAATAATCCCATACTCAGGAAACTAACTTTCGTTCCTTGTGAAAACC
Organism: Calopteryx splendens; assembly: GCA_002093875.1. Classification (NCBI taxonomy): domain Eukaryota; kingdom Metazoa; phylum Arthropoda; class Insecta; order Odonata; family Calopterygidae; genus Calopteryx; species Calopteryx splendens. The sequence goes on from LYUA01001533.1 coordinate 42,545, forward strand.
TCACTTACTTATATGAAGGTTCAAAGAAAATGCCTAAGTGTTCTCAGGTTACTCTCAACAAAAGTTTAATTAGCTACCCAATTAAAACACCAAAAGTAAGCAAAATGGAAAACTTATTTTTATTACTGTGGTTATACCAGAATAGGAAGAAATCTTTGGCTACATTCCAAATCCATAGACATATTACTATGCTACCATTCCACATACTATCTACATAAGATACACCTCATTCATCCCAGTCTAATAATTCAGCTGATAAACTAAGTATCAGTACATTTTCTTTAGGAAACAATCATAATGCAGAGATAAGGGTGTTTTTTTATAGTTATAAGTGCACCACACCACTATTGTTTATTAAAATGTGATTTAATTTTAATAAAATTACTTTTACAAGTAAGAAAGAAAGAATGGAAAAATATACTACATCCTGTTTGGGTCACTTTACTACCCACAGCATAGCCTTTTTTATTTATTAAATGGTATTAAGATTCAAAAGACTAGAGTTATTCATAAGCATGTTAATGACAGAACCAACCTTTTTATACTGAATATAATGCACTCTCCTAGGCTTCAGCAGCAATAAAATCAATGCATCAACATCATCTAGAATCAGTCATTCCACGAAGTTCTACAATCTTGTTGCTCGTTGTACCAATATATTTAGCTCTAATTAATGTGCCCCAGAATCATACAATGCACAATTTACACCATTTGGAATGTTTAATTTGAGTATGTAGTTTCACCCTTTCTAACCATTTTGTTTCATATAACAACTGCCCTTTTTAATACAAAAATGAATAAATGTTCAGACTCCAAATTCATTCACACATTAGTACCAACATTGATAATGTGCTAAAAATCCCTTCATATATCATATATTATTCTAAGTTTTGGGTCATTTTAGTGCTGGCCTGCTTGATGCACCAACTCCATTTATAAAGCATAAAAATTATTTTTAAAAAACCACAGTAATCAACCCGAAGGTTGGTTTATAGGTGAGGGTAGAGCTCACCCAATACTAAGCCTAACGACGTGTGAAATTCACACATCACATGGTAGGGGGGGCAGTTCCTTTCCCTGTGACGTCTGCACCTTTGCAGGAAGACCCAAAAAAATGGTACACAGCTTGGGTGAAGCTGAGGGCATCAAGAGGCATCACCTGGAATCGAACCAGGTCCCTCCAGTTAGTAGCACTACACTCAACCCATTGGACAACCACAACCCCAAAAGTGATTCAACAACCTTCAGTCTAACAATGCTCAAAATCCAGAGTGTTGTTAGAGGAAAAAAATGTGGGGAACGTGACAATAGATACAAATGCAGTAAAGCAGTTGTACCAAATTCCAATTGTTGTTCATTGTTTTTTCTAGTCAAGAGTCATTCAGGGGTTCTTGAGTACTTCAAAAATGAGAAACTCTCTTGGTATAATCTGGAACTCAAATAAGAACAGAAAAACTTGTGAGACACTCTAAAGTTTTTTAACTCAAAGTGGCAATAAGAGAAGCAGAAGAAATGGGTATCATATAAAACTAAGGTGAAAGGTGAAGAAATTAACATGCTTTACTTCGCAGATTACATCGCTGTTATAGAAGAGAAGCAAGAGGACCTGCAATCATCTCTGAATACGATGGACCAAATTCTCCAGGAATATTATATGAGAATGAACTAGAAGAAAACTTAAACCCTAGTATGCAAAAGAGAGAAACTGATGACTAATATTGCAATTCAAGGGCAAGTGAAATCCTTCACCTACCTCAGCAGGTGTATAATATGGAAAGAAGAGGTTGGTTGATACAGAGATGAATCCTATAGCCAATAAAATTTTTTGAATGCTCCTATATCGATAATTCAGTCATTAAAGGTGATCATTATTGGTGAGACTTGTGGGCGATGGCTAACTCAAGAAGAAAACAATGGTAACACACTGTCCCAAGTCAAGTGAGAGTTAAATGTTGCAGGTGGACAGGGGGAATGAGAACATATGGTTACAAACAAAGAGGCAGTTAGTGTAAATGTTCCTTTGGAACATATCACGATACACAACTATGGATCAGAGGCATGGACCACTGGAAAAGTGGGTCAGGGAAGAATAAAAGCTTTCAAAACATGATGCTGGAGGGGAATGCTTAAGATTAAATGAAGAGATGAAGTGAGAAATGAAGAAGGATATAGAAGAGCAGAGGAGGAAAAGACAATATGAAGAATGCTATAGTAGAGAACAATCAGATGGATTGGACACAGCCTGAGACAATGGATTAGTTAGAAAAATAATAGAAGGGAAAATTTAAGGGAAGGTTCAATTAGGAAAACCAAAGGACAAGCATAAAGGACAAATAAAGAAGGACGTAAAAGAGATGTATATCAGGGCATAGGAGAAATAACTTTGAATGGGGAAGAATGAATGGATGTAGTCAACAGATAAGGAAAGTAACTATTGACCATTTTTATTTCTGTTACATTGCTAATATGAGAAAACCACCTGCTTCAAAATTGTAGCAACTATTTTGCTACCCAAAAGTGAGGTGAGAATGAGGTAAATTTTAAAGCAGCCAAACCATCTTTTTATTTGAAAGAAACTTAAATTATTCTCTTCATAAGAAGACCTCATTAACGGTTTGCTAAATTAAATGGATGCTATTGCAAAGCTTTTAATCCTACATTATTTGGTTTTTCACCAGCATGAATGTACACATTCATTCTTTTCATTTTTTAAGAAATTTATCAGGCATATTGCGCAAAACTGAGTCATCTTTAAAATATTAATAAAATAAAAATTGTTAATTATATAATATACCAATGACTGACAATTCTGGACCAACTCTAGACTTGGTGCATAGTTAAAAATTTCACACTGTTCAGGCCATGCTATAACCAACCAGCAAATTTGGAAATCCTGCAAAAGTCTGAAAAAGGGTCTAGGAACAAATCCAGGAATGATTTCTCATTCCACGATAGAGTAAAGGAAACCATGGAATATCTGTGCCTACCACGTTTTTCACACCCAAAAATATTGAAGTACAGTTTAACCTGGTTAGGATGTTCCTCCTTAGCACATTCTCCTCCTTAGTATGTCGATTTCTCATGGTCCCAATACCATCGGAACATAATATAGGTAAAATGATTTGATTGGTACGTTTTAAATACTGGCTTCCCTGGTTAGTATGTCCGATAACTTGGAATAAAGCAACCCACAAGTCCTTTTCAAGTATCTTTAAAGTAGTGAAAGCAAACAAAACTCCTAAGTGTATTTATTAAATATCACACTTTGGCCTCATAACATTCATCCATTTGTATTTCTCTTTTTTCGTGATGTCACATAAAACAATACATGGCAGATTCGCATGAGTGGGCAGTAGTTCATATTGTGAGGGTTGAGATTGAAAGGACAGTTTTGATAGAAGTGGCACCAGATTGCAGGAGAGATGAATTTTGATGATTACTGCGAGTGCAAAGATAATCTTGCTGTTTTTCACACCATGCCGATTGATGAGATTCACGAGCAGGAGTGGGTGGGTCAGTCCCTGAGTTACGTAATTAATGCATTCTGACATTTGCTGCACAAGTAAAAAATTACTCTGGAGATTAGGGTCGAGGCAGAGAAAATTTTTGACCATAGGGCATCTGAAAGAATCCATCCATAAGTGCAAGGAAAATCAAAGTTTTATCGAAAACTTATAAAATTTCCTCGCAAAGACTCATGTGCTGGTACCCAATGTATTTCATGCACCATGAGTAATCTTTGACAAATTTTCTTTAAAAATCAATTATTATCTATTGCAAGAAATCGACAATTAACTGTAGTGATTTTTAATCACACCGGGCATCACATGGTAGAAGATACACCAAGAAGGGAGTGTCGAGAGAGTGGCGGCCTAGGGATTCTACGTTTTGTGAATGAAGTGAAGGTCAAGAGGGAAAGGAGATGTGATCTTCCCAAGATTGTGAGAGAAGGAATGTGAGAGTTAGTAAAAATGGATTCCCTATCAAGTGGAAATCTTTCTCCCCATTGAACTTCAACCTGGGAAACTTAACAACACAGTCCCTTCTCCTCCATTTTCCACCACCTTAGGTAGTGCATCCGATCGGATTTAATTTTCCTTTTGTAGTGACAACTTGATGCACATTACTGAAAGTTTGTAAACATTTTTCCTCGATTTGTGACACGGAGTTTTTTTTAGCAAATTCACCATTACAAATTAATTTATATTAACAAAAATTCATTATGAGGATTTTAAAACTGGACTGGTTTGTTTCATGTATCGCTTTAAAATTTCAAACCATGTGATCTTATCTCATAAGTAGATATTTGAGCAAATACTTCATTTTTTTGTGCTTGCATTTAAAAAATACCAAATATATGGCATCTTTTTGAACATGGCTGCCACCTATGTAAGTACGAATTTACACAAGTTGAGGCTTACATTACTCGGGGGCCATCAGCAGGCAGAAATGGTGAAGATAATGCAGAGAAAGGAACTCTGATTCACTATGGCCAAACAGTCAAGGCAATGGAGTATGTACACCATTACTTGACAAGTGTTGTGGGAGCAGAGTTTGAATCTTCATGCGAAGCTCGACACAATTATACTAGACATTGGAACAAGAAATAAAAAGCAGAGTACCTTGGACAAATTTATGTGACTCTAAACTATAGAATATTAAAAAGCAAGGGCACTTACGCTCGATAAAGTTGGCAAATGAGTTGTTCCGTGCTGGGGGTGGAGTCTTGGCAGTGGAAACAGGCAGTGGCGTTGGTGGTCCACCATCTGCAAAAAAATGCCCTTCCTCGATACCATTCTCCCATGGCTCAGGGGACTCTGGGTCGGGACCGTGACCTGCTGGGATGGCTTGGTAGTGATGCTGCTGGATGAGCACACCTGTGGGACCTGAACCAAACAAAACATTGTCACTCACAGTTTATACATAGTATATAATATAATATAACTATCAAACAGAATTTTTTAAATCTTTTTATAAGAACTCAGTTTCATTAACTTGCACAAAAATTTACTCCATGGTATATTTCAAATGGGAAGTTCAGGGTATTCGGGAATATTTTGCTGCCCAGAGTCTTCATTCCAATTGAATGAATTTGGAGCCATTGCACATTTCATCTTCTGGTCATGGCATGGGACAAGTGTCTTGGGGGTCAGGGTGGCCAGCTATCTCTATCTCACTAGGGCAAAGGAATGAATGCATTCAGGAATAGTGATGAACTAAAATTTCCGATTTCTGCTGTTTCTGCCTTCAAATTGATAACATTCCGATTTCCAGATTCTGAAAGAGTAAAACGAGGGTAATTGAAGACTGAAAGGTACATAAACATAGTATTTCATGATCTGGACAATACCAAAGGTCTCAGACAAAATGAACTCCACACTGGGGAAACAAGGCCTAACACTCCAAGGAAGTTTTTATCTTAGGACAGAGACAAAATCAGAACATTAATTGGACTGCTGACTTGTTACTATTCACTCTCTTTAAATTTACCAGTATATCTAAAATGGAAAAAATAGCATCTCAGGCTTGCTGGGTTGTTGTCGTATGCCCATCATAAACTGTCAAAAAGTTAAAAAAATCAATTTATGACTTGCTTCAGTCAACAAATTTGAAGATAATGGCAATGTGAAATTCATGAGTCATTCATGAGATGAAAAGTGCGGAAAATGACATATAATTACTTGAAAAAAGTTTCCTACTTATTTTTATTCATCCATTTTGTTCAATTTAATTTGACTTGCAAATCCCTGTGTTTCTGGATATGAATATTTTAATTTATAATTTTTAACATTTAAATAATTAAGGCTGCACTATTAAGAAGGCATGAAATGTGGAAGTGGGTGTATAGAATCAAATTTCAGCTACATATTTAGTGAACTCAGGTCCCTAAGGCCTTTAGTTAGTTTTACAAAAAGATTATAAGCAATCACTTCCAATATTGCTCTTTTGAATTGAGCAAATGAATTTCTGATTTTCATATGGGAATAATTAATTATGATAATATTGGATTTCCACTTTGCCAAGGAAAAACCCATGGTAAGAAAATATCACTTTCTACTATCTCCAAATTACACAAAGAACAGAAATACATAATAAAAAGGAAGAGGAGGGGTGAGGACTAACCTTTGGGGAAGATGTGTGTCCATCGCCTGCGGTTTGAGGTGAGCTTGATAGTGACATGAGATGGGTCAAAAGGGTTGATGAGGGCACGCCCTGGTCGCATGAGGGGAGGGAGGTTACCCACGCTCGTCCTCTCCGAGTGGATTACTGCAGGATTACGAGCCCCCCCTGCCACCCGCTGACCAGAAGCCGACAATCCTGGCGGGGAGTTCTCCTCATCTCCATGTGAGTAGCCACGCTTTATGCGACCTGAAAGAAATTTAATCGAGGAAAATTTCACTAGGAAAACCTCAGAAAGGTATGTTTTGGTGGTGAATATGAACCAAATAAGGTATAAAGAATAGAAATACTTTTAAAATAGCAAAATATTGGGCACTGGCCTACCAAAATACTGATGTACTGTTATGTATTATGTAACAATTAAAAATGATATCACCCTTTCTTGCAGCATTATGCATTACTTACATGGCTAGCATATATTCTTGCATGCCTGTTTCTAATTCCACATTCTAATTTTTTATTTTATTACACTTAAATATAGTTGATATATATTTTTAAAAACAAATTAAAAACTTTAAAAAAGCTGAAGCTGAAGCAATCATAAATAATTTTTAAAAAATACAGGTTTACTACAACAGTAACATTATTTGAGTCACATGTTAATCAGCACAAAAAGGCAAGAAATTTCTTGATGCAAAAATCATTTGCCTATTTGAACCTAGATCCCTGAATTTCCAGCTCAGTGCTTTGACCAGTTAGCTACCAAGGCATCCCCTAAAACAGTCTAAGACTATTATTACTTTGCAACATTGTATGCATGTTAATTTACAACTACATCTCCTTTGGACACGTTGGAAATTTCACAATTTAAAAGATTACTGCAGTAATTTCACTGGCTAAAACACTTAGTCGAAAATTAAGGCATGCAAGTTAGAATTCTGGCTAGACAAATAATTTTTGCACTTTACAATTCCTCACATTTGTATAAAAATCCAAGTTTCTCTGAATTCCTCCTTTCATAAGTTTCTTTCCCTAACTTCATATCTATCACCTGGATTAATAGTTGACTAGGTGACTTTGTTGTGTCCATCTATCCAGTCTAACCTTGGCAACTCACCATTTGGCGGGGAGGTAGGTGAGATATTCCCCAGAGCCCTGCGGGCCATGTCCCCTGGGGAACTTGGAGAGGAACGCAATGCATTTGAGTTTGGTGAGCCAACTAGTTCCAACTGGCGGAGGTCTGGGTCTGACAACTTCCTCCTGACTGGCTTCTGCCCAGTTAGAAGGCTCTCAGATCCACCATGGCTTCGACGACCTGACAGTCGCTGTGGACTCCGGGAAAATCTTTGAAAACAGAGAGATGGGAGAAGTAACACCTCCAAAGCATCATTCCTTCATATGTTACGCCCTTAAAAACATCCATCAAACTCAGCATGTAATTTCAACTTATTCAACAAAATCCTCAATAATATTAAATGCATCCCATAAGTAAAGTTTAAAATGCCCTTCAAGTCTCTGCATAAGAAACATTTTGCAAAAGTTATTTTCTGACACACTGTTATATTGTGTATTTCTACATGCACTCTGGCATGTGAGACAGAAGGTGAGATAGACGTTTTAATAAACTTTGGGTGTCTACGGCATTTTATGACTTCCTTGGTATGAATAAATAAATATTATTATTTAATCTCAATACCTGGAGCTTGGGGCAGTAGGAATCTGAAACACCTGGGCATCATAAGCATCAAAATCACAGATATTGGTAAAGAGGCCATCTTCGTCATTGTCACTGCCACTCAGCTTGTTCTTGTTTTTGTTAACAACATCATTCTCCATTTTTGGCACTTTTGAAAGCTTGGGCGGGAGTTTTATCCTTGGAATGAAATTTGAATATCCAACTTTCTTGTTGCTTGAATAAAAGCTAAAAAAGTGACAAAAAAACAACATGGAATAAGACAAAATTTTAGTTAGCTAGAGTAACAAAAAAATTCCAGAAAAATAGCTTATCATTCCAGACAAAGACAAATAAGTCAAACCTTAAGTTGATCCAATGTGGCATACTGTAGTCATCCACAGCACACATAAAGCTGTCTTTATTGTGAAACTGCAATTCAAAATAACAGTAACAAAAAATAAATTCATCCAAACAAGAGTACAGAGCTGGAAGTATGTTAAAACACAAACTAGGAATGGTCTTTTCAATTTCATTTGCCCATGATTTTTTCACTTCACCAAATTCTCTCAATCCATTTAACTAAAATTCCCTCATGCATCTGTTGGCTGATTAAACTCTCATTCATTCTCCCAACATGACCAAAAAAATTAAGCACTCTTCATCGAAACTCACATATTACCAGAGCAACCAATCAATTTTCTCCTGTGACCCACTCATTTCTCAACCTCCCTCTTCCATTTTTATCATAAACGCTTCTCAATTACCTACACTCACCACATTTTGGTGAAAAATGCCTATCCTGGCTGACCTTAGTTACATTTCCATACAATAGGGTATAGAGGTGCACTCTTTTATACACTGTTTTCAATATGTACCTAAATACAAATATATAAGAAAAAAGCATGAGCACACCTCTTTTAATGGTGCAAAAGATGAAGAGGGAAAGGGAAAAGAATGACTTTCCTCACGGCATTTATTCTGTGGAAAAATTATCCAAGCTACTGGCTCGGGACAATGAAGAGGAGAGTGAAGATTCCTTAGGGGAAACCGAAACGTGTTCTTTCTCAGATGAGGAAGAACACAGGGAGGTGGAAGAACCCTCAGAATGTGGGAGAAATATTTCTCATTCCTCTCCAGTCCCCATAGCCCTTGGTACATAATGAGAACTGTGACACAGCCATATGATTGGACTTCAAAAATTCCCTTTATTCATACTCAAGACCTTAACATCCCAGACCCTTCACACTAGACATAAGCACTAAGCAGACACTAGGCATCTCAATGAGAAAGAGGTTACCAAATATTTTGCACAGATGGAACAAGGTGAGGAGCCTACAAGTTTGATTCAGGTGGTAGGACAATACTAGAAGAAGAAAAAGTAAATAAAAAGTAATAGTGACTACAGTTACACATCAGGAGGAGAAAAGTAAAGATAATTTTTTTTCATTTCTTAATTTCCTCTGGAGGAGGAGGGTGGAATATTATCCCAACTGAGCTGTCTTTCCCTTTCTACACTGAAAGGTCTTTCTTCTCTGGCTAAGGTCCACTGTCTTCACCTCACCCCACTCTTGGAAAATTTCTACAAAAGTTGGCCCCCTTATGTAATTACTAGAGTCGGGAAGTTTATGACTTTAATTTTTCCATTTCATGACCTGTATTCTATGACTTTCATGACTTTTATTTTCC
>LYUA01001533.1:72304-92895 GCA_002093875.1 Calopteryx splendens
AAATGCAACAGCGGTTTATCCGCTAAAAGTTACTCTGATCATCTTTGTTAAAGATTTTATTTGAGGTGTGAGTTAAACTCTTAAATAATCTCACTATTGATTCTAATGGTCAACAGACTGAAATAATAAAAATAAATTATTATTTACAGCATGATAACTACCTTAACTTATTAGAAAATGCACTATTTGAACTAAAATCAATGATGAAAATGAAATTCATAAAAAAATGGAGCTGAAACAATTTTAATATGAACATAACACATATGAGAATATATTAAATTCCTTCAAATTCATCATTGAAGTATTCAGATCTAACTAACCCACACCAGTCCTTTTCTGAAATGTTTTCATCATATGAGTCATCATTAGAGTTGGGTTGATTCCTTGACTATCGATTCTCAATAGTCGATTTTACCGATTCTGAAGTTGTATCATTAGATCTTTATTTTAGATTTTTATTTCATACCTACAAAAGACATATGAAAATATGAAACAATAACCATACATACGCATCCAACCCATTTGTCTCATGCACCAGTTTTGAAGCGTGATCAAATGGAAAAAAATTATTTTAGCTAAAATCATTTTAGATAAAAAATTTCTAGGTAAAAATAAATAATTTTATAGTACATTAATCTTGATTAAATTAGATTACATTAATCTTGATTGGATATAATGTACATAGGAAATAAACATAGGAATTTTGCCTCTCTTGTCAGAAATTGGTAATATGTATATGGCCACGACTCATCTCATCCTCCTTATTGGTTCTTATGGTATTAACCGTAGGGTAGGAAGTTCATTGGTTGCTCTAACCAAAGTGCCTGTGCACATGATCAACCCATGAAATCTGTGAAATTCAAAGCTGCAGTTGAAAGGAGGCAGCTATATAGGATTGAAGATGCCAAAGGGTCAAGAATCTTCCTTACTTTTGTGGGCAAACCAACAATGTTTTCCATTTTCATTTTTTTCATTCTTTCAGAATCGGCTTTAGAGATTTCGATTCTTCGGTTCTCAATTCCTCTAAGAATCGGTGGAATTGAGAATCGACAATCAGAATTGACCCATCCTTAGTCATCATGTTCATCATCGGGAATAAGCTCATTGTCAAACTCATCCCACAGTTGGTACCCTTCTAATTCATCCAGCAGACTGGATATTCCACATTTATTAAAAAATTTAATCATGGTTTCTGTTTTGATTTCTTCCCTAGCCTGCATAATCCATTCGCACAATATTTTTTGTGTCAAATCACAGTAATCAGGTCGAAGGCGGTTAGGTAGGTGAGGGGAGAGCTCACCCAGAACTAAGCCCAACGGCATGCGAAATTTACACACATCAGGGTAGGGGGCCAGTTCCTTTCCCTGTACCACCTGTGATTTCCCAGGATNNNNTTTCCCTGTACCACCTGTGATTTCCCAGGATGACCTGATACCCGAAAAATGGTTCATAGCTTGGGTGAAGCTGAGGGTGGCCAGAGGCATCACCAGGAATTGAACCAGGGCCCTTGGGTTAGATGCCCAGCACTCTACCCACTGGACTACCACACTCTTGTTTTTAGTGTAGGAGCTTTTGTTGCACCTCCTTCAGTGAACTTTTTTTCCACTAAGTATCCATTCATTCCACTTCTTTCTCATATTACCTTTGAATGGCCTATTAAGAGATGCATCCAATGGCTGTACAAAACTAGTTTGGCTGCCAGAAATTATTGCAATGCCTGTGTTTTGCAACCTAACCTCTTTACAACACTATCCATTAGATGTGCTATGAACATATCCCAGATGAGAGGACTCTTCTCTTTTCATAGACCTCATGGTTGAAAATTCCAAATTTTCCTCAACCAAGCCATCTTCGTCTTCCAACCTTTATTGGGGAAGTTCTTAGCACACCATTTGGGAATTCTGTTTTGGAATAGTTTTTCTGGTAAATATTATCATAGCCTTAAGTTTAATTCCATCAGCCATACAAGAAAGTACAATAGTGAACCAAGTAACAGTGAGTCTATGCCCAGCTGTTTCTGTTTTTTTACTCAGGACTGATTTCTCTCCAGCCATATTTACAGTCCAATTCAATGTCATATCAAAATACATCGAAATTTCTTCCATATTGCCAATGCAGGCCAGCCTGCATTTTTTCTCTGTTTAGTGATAAATTTGTGAAGTTCCATCACTTTTTCGTCAAGTTACTGTTGATAAACTTTTTATTTGGTAAATATTTTTTTTCTGCCGCAGTACAAAAGTTTTCCTCGCCAAAAATCTCATACACTAACCAGAACTTGCTTTGAAGCCTTTATTATTAAAAAGCTTTGCTTCTCATGCTTTCCCATGGCAAAGACTTGAATGGATCCATGAGAAAAGGCATTTTCATTTGGATGGTTTTCAATGACATACATTTCTACTTCTTTTCCTCATTAGTTCAGAAGCTTTCTTCGATTCTCGAATGTTCTTTTGGGATAACTTGAACTCTGGAGCGGCTGCAAAATTATTGGTTTTTGGGAACTTTGAGTTTAGAGCCTGCTGTGTAACTACATAATTTCGAATTCGTATTTTGATATCAATGGGTTCATAGGTCGAACAATTCAAACACAAAAAAAATAAAAATACGAGGGACATATGCAATGGCAATAAGTTTTTATAGGCTATTATTATTTGGGTGAGTCAAAAATAATTTTCATTTTATTCAAAAATAATTTTCAGCTTTGTGAATTTGTCCTCCAGCATGGGGAAACAAATTCCACTGCCGAATAGTCATAAGAATAAAAAATTCCATGTTCTCAAATTAACAAACACCACATAAAGCAATAGGTGTTAGAGCTATGTAGCATTTAGAAAGATTTCTAACGCATGTTACTTATTTTACAGGAATGAACATTTTCTACATCAATAGTCAAGAAATTGAAATTAATATGCACAAAATGTCCCAGTGGAAAATAATGATCGGAGAAATAATTGAAACCATATTAAATATCAATTTTAATATGGGTTCCAGTTGTCCAATTGACTCCAAACTTGGCATACATTATATTTACATGTAAAAGGCAATATTTTAACCTTAACACCAATGAAACTCAAAAAAACTTTATAAATCAGAAAAATTTGGTCCACCCTAATGCATAGGCATAATAGGGACAAGTGATGATAAGCATTAAGGATGACAGATAATATGATAAATCTTGTATATAATAATAAGATGATGATACATAAACCACAGTAATCAACCCAAAGGTTGGTTTGATAGGTAAGGGTAGAGCTCACCCAATATCTAGTAAGCCCAATGGCACGAAACGGCCAATGAAATTCACACATCACCCGGAATCAAACCCTGGCCCTCCGGTAGGTAGTCCAGCACCCTAACCACTGGACAAGCATGACCCCAAGAAGGAATACAATATAAGATTAATTGATGCAGTGATATTTTTACTTTGTTTTGAGAAAAATAGGGAACATTCAAGATATCCAATAAATTAACAGAACAAGTATCTATCTGGCATCTTTGCTTAAGGGACTATCCACATATTGGACTGCAAATATTTTGGCCTTCTAACTATCTTCCCTGCCCCAAGATCACAATTTTTTTGATCCCTTCAAACAATACACCTACTAAACTTAATAATATCATGCGTTACTTGGTGGAAATTATGTATATCCATAATAAAATTAACTTAGTAGTTTCCACAGATGTATTGTAACTTGGCACAATGCATTTTACTACACTGTAGCATATTCATGTGTCGGAACATGAGAAACCATGATAAGAAGATGTAAAGTCCAAAACCAAACTTCATATTAAAATGCTACAGTACAATTTCATGGACATCAAATGGGAATAGAGCAATAGTTGAAATAAAGCGACATAAAAATGGTCTGCCACAATTTAAAACTAAAGGGCTTAAATTTGTAATGATATCCATTTGAGTAGTACATTGAGAAGCCATGAGAAGCTAACATGACTGTAAGGAAAAAATTATATCATTTGTTTATACCCACCTCACTCCGGTTCCAAGTGTTTTGCTGTCTGTAAGCATATTCCGAATAAAGTTTACTTCACCTCCATCAACCACCAATTCCCCCAATGAACCAGTAAGGGAATTACTGGGTGGTGTCCTGTTGGCAGACCGGCTGTCAGAAGCAATGACATCCTTTTCACTTCCAAAAAATGGTGGATTGCACATTGTGAAAGTATATTTTTTACCTTCGTCGACGACGCCACTAAGTATAACGTTGGTGTCCACTCTTCTAACTGAAAAGTTTAGCATGACAATATGAAATATGATAAACCTACTATAGTGGTGAATGTGCCCAGCTACAGAAATAAAAAAACTTCTTCCGTTGAGAAAACTTACCTTCAATTAAATGTCCAAGATCATTCGCTTGAACATTTCCTTTAGCACATTCGACGCTTTCTTCGTCTATTTCTGTGGCCAACATTCGCCAACCTTTGGTTTTAGCAGCCAACAGTGGATAAATGCAGGAAGCCCCAGTTCCTGGGAGGTTGATAAAATAGTTGTATGCCATCTTTGGTCAAAAATCACGTCATTGATAGTTCAAAATCGGACTTATTACTATTGCGGTTACAATATGCGTGTATCAAGTATCACTTCCTACTATAAAATTATAAATTGGGCGGACGTCCACAAATAAATGACTTACCTATGTCAATTCCATGTATTTCTGTCGAAGAACCTAAGTTGGAAGCTACTATCAAATCTTCAATCCACAGAAGATAATTCAGCCTCAGAGGCAGCGTGGGCACAAGTTTATTCAATGGTATTTCTACTGTTAAATTAAAGTCCTTTAGCAGCAATGTTGTCGTCAAAGCACGAAGAGCAGTAGGGTCTTTAAAATCTATTGTAACTTTTCCTGACAGCTCCTTAACATAAACGAAAATTATAAGTTGTAAGAATATTAATGAATACACACTGTCAACACATGCGTATTAATAGAAGATATATTTCAGAAAGAAAAAAACGTTTACCTGTTTCGAATGCTTTCGAAATTCTGGGTATTTTATAGCAAGTTCTTTAAAATTTGGTGGGGTTTTATAAATATTCCTAGGGTGCATAAATTTGTTCATAGACATCGCGAAGCCACTTGAACACTTAATATTTACAAACAAGACCCTTTTCGTTATTCAAATTTCCTTCATCAGCGACGGTAGCGACAACCGCGAAAACGGCCCTTGCTTGGTTCTCAAATCTTTGGGCCAAAGCATGAATATTCATGGGCCAAAGATTAGATCATGGATTCGATATCCAAGGATCATAGACCCCTCTGGACCCGTGCTTGTGGTACGGCTGAGCATGAAATTAATGAGCTCACCGAGAAAAAATTATGGGAAATGAATTTCGCGTGATTTCACAGTTGTTTGAAAGGATTACGATAACTACCATTTGTTGGCCACAGTGATTTTGGTTTCGACTGTCACAATCACTCATTCGATCATTTGAATTTCCATATTCGTAAAATTTTAACCTACTGTATAATGCCGGTTAGAACTGCCGAAATAGTCACCTCTCAATTTTCAAATTTATTTTCGTAGAAGCCCTAAATATTGCATTCTTAAAGCTCCAAGAGAATTTCGAACAAGCATCTCTAAAATTGATTATTGCAATGCTTAAATTCGCAACTCTGTACACTTTCTAAAGTTATGTATTGTGAGCGAGTGGCCACATTTTTTTCTTAGTGCCTGCTAGTGTCCTAGATGGAAAATTAATGAAAGAAACCGTAGTGCACTCCCTGGGATTATTTTTAATTATTATTAGCGTATTTCCTATTTTTTGTCTAATTAAATAATTAACATTACGGAATTTCCAGTGTTCTGCCGCATGTGCTACGGAATTTGATATAATTAGTCCGTGGGTGCTACGAGTAAGTGCTCATTCACCAAATAGGTACCGCATCTTATTGAGGTTTTTTAAAAGATCCATTCCATATAATGAGGATATAAATATTATTATTTTGAAAATTGTACATTTTGGTGTCTTATACTTAAAAAATTATAACCTTCAGAAAACTATATTCATATTTGTCTGTGGTTCACTTAATTTCTCCTGAAAGTCTGTAATTCTCCCTGAAAGGAATCAGTTTACTGATTCTCCTATAAAACAAAGGAAAGCGGACAAAAAACCCAACCGCTTCTTGTCAAGAAATGCCAAAGGGATGCCTAGTGATGTTCCCTACGCTCCATATGTAGAAATCTTGTCAATGCTGGAATGGATACTCTACCGATCTTTGAATAAGGAAATGCGAAGATTTGCCAGATTAATTCTAGCATTTCCCTTGAAGGTCTCATAAGTACTAGATCGCCCTAGCGAACGTTTAATAAAAATGG
Source organism: Calopteryx splendens (assembly GCA_002093875.1). NCBI lineage: Eukaryota > Metazoa > Arthropoda > Insecta > Odonata > Calopterygidae > Calopteryx > Calopteryx splendens. The sequence goes on from LYUA01001533.1 coordinate 78,635, forward strand.
AAAACATCTGGACTGTAAGAAAATCCATGGTGCAAGATTACTTTAATATTTACTTCCCAATGCGAAATAATGAAAATGCAATGAATCTCACTGAGTTGGAAGAAGATGAAGGGTTCCTGAAGATGCTATGGTAGGCGAGCAACTTGACGTACTGCGTCTCGAGGGAGACGCACACAAACCCACCCGCGGCTCCACACAGCGCGGAGTCTCTGTAAACAAACGGAAACATCTGTTCGCCATTCTGTGCGTCAGAAGTACTCCGGGAGGAGGCCCTATCGTCCTCGTGGCTTCAGCCGATAATAAGACAAAAACAGTTGCATGCGCTAATTTTTCAAATTTACACTTTGTTTTTTTCGTAACATCCTGGGCCAAGCGCAACTTTAGTACGTGGCCTTACGATATAAGTTCCTCTTTAAAAGATATTTACCATTTTCAGACGGTATTATAACGTTTAGCAAGAGCTTGGGTGTGGAATGTTAATGTACCTGATATTGCTCAAGGACTAGTGTAGTAAACTGTCCCTGTTATCGTTTATTTAATTTATTTAACTTTTTCAATATTGATTCAGTGATCTGTAAATGATCCCAGCTGTCGAGGCACCTTAATAAACCTAATTCCTACGATATCCAAAACTACGACAACCCCTACTCCAACGGAACCGTAAAATTACATTGGTCAATTTTCTAAAATTACACTTTTTTGTTCTTTTTTCTACTTTCAAATAAATTGCACCCGTGATTTTAAACTAAATAAAGGACTGTTTCTCTCCTTCCTGCCTACGACTAGATTGCAGAGAATATAGTCTGACACACCAACTGATCTGGAGCACGTTTGGCCTACCTCTCAGGCACGCAATTCCTATAAAAACGCATCACAATCGACCATCGTATAAAACCAATGTTTTTCAAAGTCGTTCTTAAATCGATTATTAAGCAACTGGGGTGTCGCGCTCTCTCCTGCGAAAGTATTTTTTTTTTCACCACTCTATTTGTGTCCCCGATGCCATAAAAAAGTGGCGACGAAAGGGCCTCTTGGGCACTTTCACCCATCCACAGTAATACAACCAAAGGTGGGTTCCTATAATTTAGGAGAGGGATTAAATTCCTACACTTAAGGTAGGGAGGCTAGTTTCTTTTCCCTATGCCAATAACCATCTCTCAAGAAAATCTGGTATCTAAAAAATCCCGCCCATTGGCTTTTGGATGCATTTATATTATTCCCTACCAGACGCCGCAAGGGCGATTGGCAGGGGAGGTTTTCCAAAGGTATCAATCGGGATTTGAACCCGGTACCCTCGCAGTAGCCAACATGCGTAGGCACTAGTATGTCACGCCTTGAGTTGGGCCATTATGGGGGCGTTTTCTGTTTGTTGGTAGTTGGCTGACAAATTTGCTAAAACGTGGTCAAATAGGTGGGAAGCATGGTTATTTAACCTTTTAATCGTATTGGTGGAATTAAATAATAAATTACCAGTAAAAAAACTTTTACATTTAGCAGTCACCTCACCCGGTGTGTGTATGGGAATATTTAGAAAAAAAACACCTCCGATTCGATTATAAGGTAATATAGTGACGAACAAATGCGAATATTTGTCAATTTTGACGCACCGAATAGCGGCCAATGCTTCTATGAATACATAGAAGACTCGCGGTGTTAATCCGATAGTTATAAGGTGGTACATGTTATTAGCCATAGCATATATTAAATTGGACATTATTATCTATTAATGCATACTCACTTTCTGACCAGCTAGCCTGAGTGGGCACGAAGTCATATGCTAACGATGAATTTGTGGAAAAAAATTACTTTGCAATTCGAGGCACCATAAAAAGTCCTGTTGCTCCTCATAGAAAGAATAATTCAGAACACATTTCTACAGAACTAGACTTGGAGAAAATGTATAAATGTACGAATAACTACTGAAATTTTGACTGATAGAACTTACAGGGGAATCCTTTTGCTAATCAGTGGTACAATTGCTTTTCAGCTCATTATTCCAAATATTGTTTCTCTGAATAAAATATTTTGTGTAATAATGCAGCTTTAGCTGACAATTCTGGCAAAAGATGCACTCAATGATTACCAATTAAATGTCGTAAGTGCCCCATTACAAGCTCAAGTAGGTATATACCTGGTTCTGACGGTTTAATAACTGAGAAATCAGGTTACATGCGAAGACTTAAGAAGCAAAAATCTTAGCGGCAATCCAGTGAGTAAAAACATCACGGAAAATGCTTATTTACTGTACCTGAGCGCTCAAAATGAGCGACATTTGAGGATCGTAGAAACCCAATGAATCTATGAATGGAAGATGGAAAGGTATACCACCACAATATACGATGGGTAGGGTTCGACAAAAAAGAGTGATACACATCAATAACTAAGATTAATATTCATCTATTTATTAAAAATTACATGCCAAAAAACTCCAAATAGAAATATATAACCAACGCCAGTAAAGGCTGAGCTAGGTAGGACAAAGCGCCTCCTTAGTCTGGGTAAGGCATTGTTCAAGTTTTTTTCCTAACTATTTATCACATTTTATTCTTTTGAAATTGCCACAGTATTAATTCGATCGCTAAAACGGAAAATAATGGTAAAATGACAATTTTGGAGTTGATATGACAGTTTTATATGTAGATTTTCTTAAACCCACCTTTAAATTGATTTAATTAGGAAGATCGACTATGCATGTATATTTTTAATTAATTCAAGGCAATCCCATCAGCCTATTTGGCAATTTTGGTATTTATTTTAGTAGGTACCTATATTAATCGTATTTAAATCAGTCCGGGGTTGATAGTTCACAAATTAGCCCACTCTCGGCGCTAGCAGTCCCATTAGCCAGTGCGACACGATGGGGCGAACGTAAAGTTTTGTATTCGAGTCGAGGAACGTTGTGTCCTTTGGTGTCGATAGTGAATGGATATCAGTGCTCCGGGGTTTTCATTATAAATTTCATTCACGGTAAGCCACTCTGATTTTAGCAAATATGCATGTTTTTGTAATATCTTGCTAAATTGTTTATTTACATGGTAAGCCACTCCGTGTCTAATATTGTGGTAAACGGTCTTGCACATCCGTCAGATTTCATCAAAATGGCTGATTCTTATTGTATCCACCTCCACATATTTTATAGTAGATTTATTGTAACTGGTGTGTTGATTTTAATAATGTATATAGTACTGGTCTGTAAAGTTTCACCCAAATGCAGTAATATTTATTCTTGCCTCAGTCTTTAGAACGTAGCTAGCAGCCATTATCATACCAGTTCTTGTTACCTAGTGTTCTTTAGTCCGTTAAAGTCGTCTTCTATCATATTTGTTATTTACGAAGTAACATTTGTTGGTTAGTGTCTTTAATTTAGTATTTGGTGGAGTAGAACAAAGAGTGAAGTAAAACAAAGATATTTATAGTATTTGGCAAGGGCTGTATTTAGTTCAGTTGTTGCTTCCCAGAGTAGTGTAGTAACTTTTAATATGCTTTAATTATAAATTTGATACAATATTGGATATTAAAATATTGACATTTAGTTTTTTTTTAATTTTTATTGGATAAAGTTTTATATGGAGTTCTGAAGCGCAGTTGTTTGGATTTCTTTTATTACGTCCAGCTGTAACTATAATGCTAAAAAGTTGTGTTTCGGTTTACCTAGCTTTAAATAGTCTTTCAGCCATGAGTAATTGGGATTAAAGCTTTTCGCCGTATATTTCCGGTTTGAATGATGATACAGACGATGTCAAATGAGAAAAAGATAACTTGGCAGAGGAAAGAATAATGTTTTGTGAGAAATACATTTTTCATCAACAATTTTGTGTGTACTAGGATGCTAGCGTCATGAACCTATCGTTGTGGAATTGTTTTTCTCTGCTTCAGTTGGATTTTTCTGTTTTACTCCACTTTGATGCCGGTAGGACGGTAGTCGCAGTCATTGTCAGTGATTTTTGGTAGATTATATAATTGATTTAATGATGTACTCTTGTGAATACAAAAAAATGCACAATGAATTATATTCGGTGAATAATTTTTATATTCCGGGAAATAATATTTGTAAGAGTATCGATCACCGTTAATAATTAAAGTGGTATCGATCCGGTATCGAAAGAATGCCATGCTTACGTTAATTGGCATCAAGTTGAGCATTTGGGAATTACTAATTTTGTGTCAAGGCCGTGTGACAGCCAGTGATCACTGGTGCTCATTTTCTCAAAGAGCAACTTGAAGATTCCTTTTCGCTCTTCGATGTTCTTTTATCATATATTGGGAATGTCAGCGAGTGTCACCAGCATTACCATGCTCCTCTTAAGTGTAACATTCTCAATGCTCCAGGATTTTGAGTTCTAAGATCTGTCATGTAGCGGTTAACGTTGATCGTTACTTCCTCTTAATTATGTCGAGTTCTAGGATTTTTCGTTAGCACGGTTCTACGCGGGTGGGCGTTGCCCGTCATAACTATTATTTTATGACGTCTGTGAGCCGTCTGGAAGTATTGGTTGTACCATATGGGTAACAATGTTTATGACCCCTTCTCAAATGCAGTTTTGAAACTGTCTTTTGGCGAATTAAATATATAAAGGACATAATTAGGAGAACATGTTGTTTGTTGGATCTAGCTTGCAATTGATCGTTAAATGTTCAAAATGGAATTTATTTCTTCAATCTAACGTTCGATTTTTCCTTCGGATTTTGAACCCTTGTTTTTTTGTGTTAAAACTTGGCCTCAGCAGAAGAAAAATCTTGAGCGAACCATAGTTTGCTTGCTTCTAAATATGATATTCATGCTCTTACAGTTATTAAGGAATTTTGAAGGCGGCCAAATTGTTAGTAACCTGCCATCTCATTTGTGTTGCATTAGCATCGTAAACAATTCTTAATAGTCTCGTTTCTCCTAACCCGACGCATTGTATTGCCCACTGACTTGACCACTCACATCCTGCTCAGAAATGTCTTTGGCTTTTTCGGCCAAACAGCTCATCGTTCTTATTTGCACTTACTTTCCCCGCCGTACTTGTACCGCTCTCATAGGAATGAGTCGCCCTCGAGTCTTCTCTTCACACGAAGGAATTTTTAATTGGATGGCTTGGAGAACTGGATCGGGAGAGCGAAAGTTTCCTATTTTTTAATGATTGCGTTTTAATTGGGACAAGTTTGTACGGGAGACAACCGTGAAAATTCGGCGTTTTATTTGTTCGTCAAGGGCCATACGCTTGAGTGTTATTTTGACGATGCTTAGAAACGAACAGCTGTTAATACATAATTGTATCCACCCTTCTTCTGTTCGAGTTATCGATTCGTTTTCGACCTAATCGAACTATCGTCACTGGAATTCCCACAGTACGGATGCACACCCTTATAAATTGTGGGAAAATCCTCGTTTCTACGTTTTGGTGTTATAGCGAAGTTGCAATGATAAACAAATAAAGTGGTGGTAGAATACTTGGTAGCCAACCGGACTGTCCAGTTTTGGAAGTTTTTGTGTCGAGTTTTGGGCAAGCTGATACTCCCTGGTATTGGGAACATTTCTTATTTCACTTCACCTAATGCCATCTATTTAGTTACTGAATAAAAGAATATAAAAACAAGGCACACATCCAGCTACTATGTCTGTATTTTGACAATTTAACAGGCATGTCACCACGTTAAAAGTTACCAGAAATCCAACCCATGGGCCGTAGACTGCCGACCGCTGGTATAAGTTATGGCTATTTTTATGATTTTCTCACAAGGACATCGCCGAAGTCAATTTTTTTCATAGTAATCACGTGAAAGTGAGTCATCTTTGACCGTGCCCATTTCCCAAACATTTTTATTTCCATTTTAAGCTCTTGTGTGAGGGTTGGGCCAAGCTGGAACCGCGGGTCATGGGCTTGACTGCTTGTATTTGTATAATTATTCGAGTGTACCTGTCGTAAAACGATTGCACGGGCTTTCGTTGAGACAGGGAAGTTGGATGGACAGTCAGTAGCTTTTTTTGCGTTCGGCATTTATTATCATTTGTGTCTTGTCCTTGTGCCATTTGGTTGCCGTTCACGGCTCGGTGGAAAATGTGTTTACGCCTCGTCCGAGAGCTTTTGTTTTGAGTCGCCCAAACCTTTTGTTCTTCGCTGGCTTTGATTAGGATTTATTTCTTCTAATTCTTTTAAATCCAATGTTTTTTCTCGTGCTACAGCGTGGTATTGCAGTTTCTACAAACACTGCGAATCCTATATCACGTGGCTGAGTTTGGCGTGGCGTCTGTGAGGAAGTATTGATTATTCAATGTTTTTATTTGTGTTAAGTTTAAAATTAGCTTTAAATTGCGGTGGCTCTCCATTATTTCATCCTTTGTGTTCCATTAGCACATTGCACACGACTCAATGTGTGTCAGCATCATATAAAATGATTTCCAAAACAAAAGTTGACTCTGTTGGATCGATTCGGCTCACTGTCATGTCATCAGTAACTCAGTCCGGCTGAAAAGTTAAGCTGGTGTGGATAGCGTGACGAGTAGTGCTTCCACCAGCTGATAGAAGATTACGCGTTCGGGTGCCGTCGTGAACACATGATATGAACTTAATATTGAAGTTGATATATTCAGTTGTGCTAATTGATCTCTGCCATCTATATCCCAAATGATTCCGATCTTCTAAGTTGTTGTTGCCACAAACTTTGAATAAATTTAAACGCCCTATCGCATTGGCTCATCATCTAGCATAATGCGACTGTTGATATTATAACAGGCCAACCAGACTGCTTCGATGGCTTTTCTCATATCACTGAAAGAACCTATTAAGGAGCTTCATGGATAAATTCGGTAATCCAAGAAAATTTTGAAACTCAGTCTTATATAGTTGAAACAAAGACTTCGATTACATTGATAAAAAATTAGCCTTTCCACACTAATTTTCCCATAAATCGTTCTTGAAATATGCTAGGTTTTTAATGGGCTCTTGTGGAGGACTCGCTTGAGACTCTTATTGTAACATATTCGTTAATGTGAAACTCGTCTCGAAATATCTGCCGGAAGGCGATGGAATCCTGGGAAAATGGCGTCGCAGGTGCGAGATTTTGATCGAATATTGCCAGCTTTGGCCATTTACATTTTCAGCTATCTTTCACAAAATGTTTTGGTATGCATTCTTTACGACGCTCTTTGCGATAATAATTCAGATTTGTCTGTTTCACGAGAAAGGCATACGAAGCGTTTAAGTACTATATTTAGTTGTAGAATATTTATAGTAAAATAGTTTTTCCATGAACTCTTCCAGTCCTTTTTCTTTCCTGTCAAAGAAGAAGAGTTAATTGAATCCGATCTCATTTATTGAGAATTTCCAATTTAAATTTAAATTTTTTGAAATAATCTCTGAAAGTCAAACTTTCTGTGAAAGAAATGCCATGGTTGCCGTGGTACGATAAACAGCGATGGCGAGATTGCGGCGGCAATACATTATTCTATAATATGGATGCTTAATGTATTGAAATAACTTGTATATGTATACAACTGTATGGACAAAAATTAAGGTTTATACTAGGATGCGTACGAAAGCCTACGCATAACACAAGAAATTAAATAACTGAAATCAATGTCGTAATCGTCTGAGCATTTCGCTGCTGAGAAACTATTTCCTTTACAATCCAGTTTTTTTGGAAATTATTCTATTATTAAATTTAACTATAAGTCATGAGTTACATACGAGGTAATTTCAACACAAGTATTTAAAGAATTATTTAAGCAGAAACTAAAGCAGCTGCATTTACGTAGTAGCTGCCGAATCCCCTTCGTTCCTCTGTAATTTCCAATGATCTCTGCTCACATTGTAAAGATTCGATTTCTATTTATCAATCATTGTTTTAATAATTTTTTTACGTCGGATATATTAGGTTAGCCCTCGTCACATGATTGAAACACTACTTAAGCTTCTAGCATAATGTAAGCATTCCTTGACGATAAACATTTGGGATGGGAGAGAAATGTGTGACGTCAACGGAGACCTATACGTTGTCAGTGGTGGCAATATGCTGGATCGGAGGCCGTGGTATAAAAAGATAAGCGGTGCTGTATTAATTCATTCGGTGCTCGAAGAGTACTACAACCATCGATGATTACAAGGATTGGCCCTATTTGTGGCTCCAGTTCACCAGCGAAGTATCTCATGTGATTAATCAAAACGGGATGAGGTAGTAGTGATACTTCGATAGGAGACCCGGGAGCTGTTTCATTGGTGGAGTGAATTCGGCTACAGTGGTTTTTGTCATAAGAGAATGGCACGAAAACTCAGTAGTGGCCGCGCAATGTTCATTAAACGGTCAAGGAAAAATTGGAAATAAATCTTAAAATTAGAATAATATCTTAAAACATCAAACACTTAAAAAAACAAACTCTAAAAAAATCAAAGTTAACCAAATATTTTTATCGAAAGAGCTCATTATCCATTGCCGCTCCTTTTACGATGGCTACTCGTTAACTCATGAGTGAATAATATAAGGTTGGTGTCCTAACACAGTCGTGCCGAACGGCCTCATGGCGGTTCGCTCTCAGGGTTTGACTTAGATGTTGATGCAAATCACATGGCACTCACCTGCCACTAGATCTCGGAGATTGTCTCTGGTTTTGGAAAACCAATTCCGGAGAATCGATATTGGAATCATTCTTGGAAGGAACGTTCCCAGTCGTTTACTTTAAGGCGCTTGATAGCGAATCAAAAATGTCGTTGGCGAAGACGCGTTGCAATGGCATCAATGCCTTACTTTTACTAATATATGTTTTATTAAAATCTTTTATAAGTGAAGAACACCGTCCATCGGATGGGATGTTCTCAGGCTTCGAATTATGGGCTTCCCATTGATAATGGATGGCGCACGGATTCTTTCCAACCCCTATAGCTTAAGCTCTAGATTATCTCGAGCCGACCTTCCTTCCTCATCTCTGGAGGCCCTGGTCGCCCTCGTGCGTGCAATCCGAATGGCGCCAGTTATCTTCACAGTGTCACACCTTGCGAAATGGATACGATCTGCCATCTCTCTTACAGAACTTTTCGATTGACGTTTATCGAGCGAAAAGCCTTCCATTGTTGTCGAATTTCGCACCTCATTGCCTTTGGCCCGAGGGGCAAATCAATGTTTATGGTAGTACTCCGGCAACGATGTACGCCATTTCACGCCGTACGTATCGAACAAGAAGTTCCCTAATATTATCTGTTACATTAGGGTTCGTAAGTGCCTTCCAGTATTTTTAAGTCTACATCAATATGTCACCCTGCAAGGTTATTCGGCTGGGGATGTCAGTGCTCCAGCATGAAAGGAAATTTGTAATTTGATTTTGAAATTTGAAAGGAATTAAGTTAATGTTTTATTTGGGATAATTTCGAATAGACATTCCTATTTTTTCCTAGCCTGGCGATCGCGAACAATGCGCCGGAAAATGGGTTCTTTGTGTATTGGTTGGTTTTGTGGTCTTATTTATTTTATACGGTTATTTCAGTTTCGGTCAGCAATTTATTTCATTGTTCGGAATTATCTTCTCGTTGTAAACATTTGCTCCTCTCGCAAAATTTGTATTTTTTTTAGGTTAGACTTGTGTTCCTTGTTTTCATGTCTCGCATTCAGTGTTCGCGTGGAGTGCGAAGTCGAGTTGTTTTTAAGGGATTAAAAAAATTTTATTTTTAAAATTTATTCGCCCCGGTTCGTCCTATGCCCGTTGCGGTCCGTCCGCGTGGGTGGACGCCCCCCCCCCCGCATCCTCCCTCCTCCCTCCCCCCTTGACCCATTCCTCGGTTTCTCTCTCTCATTCACTCACTCAACCTTCCCTCCCACGCGCGCTGCCTCGTCGCCCTTCTGCGCATGGCCAGTTTTTTTAACTGGATGACGTAATGTCAAGTGGTGGGGTGACGGAATCTCCAGCCGTTGCCGATTGTTTTTTTTTAACGGTTATTATTTTCTTGGCACTTATCCTGTACCGTGGTCGCTGAGATGGCCGTTGGCAGTAGCGGTTCATTCCGGTTGAAAATCTGAAAAAAAAAGAGTTTTTAGGTTTTGGTTGGATTTGCCACCCGGGATACCAACCAGTCTCAGTAAGTTGGTTCTTTGCTGCAGAATATTACTCGGCTGTGGAGATCTTGCTCCAATGTCATATCCTCGTCCTAGACCCTGTTCCCGCCAAGTTGAAAGTGACGTCACTATGTTTCGCGTGCGTCAAATGTTTTGGACCACTGTCATTCGCCTTCCTCTCGTTTTTGAAGTAATAGGAACGTTAGGCGCATGGAGGCTCTCCTTGAGCTCCCTCTCATTGGAGGAAAACATGACAAGTTGGACTACACCCGGTGCCGTGACCTCTTAACAATGTGACGCTCTCTGTTCGTTCTTACCGATTCTTTACGAAGCGGGCAACTATTTTCTGTATCCTGTTTAATTCCGAAACCCGTTCCTTATGCGCAGTGTCCTAATTGCTGGAAGCTTATTCCAAGCGAGGCATAACCAGCGCGAAGTAACACCTTTCCTTAACATTTTCCGAGTATCTCTCTCCTATTCATATGATGATCCCAAATTTCTTCTTCCTTACGTCCTTTCCCCGTGGCAATGATGACCAGATAGAATTTGATGAATATTTCTTCTAAAAAGCTCAACGCTTAAGATTCGTGCTGCGGTGTTCAAGCGAGTCGAATAGCTGTCGACCATTGAATAGACTGCCCCGAGTTAAAATCCGGGGGTGTTGCCTCCGAACACTCCCTGGAAAATGTAATAGCGGTGTAATTTCGTGATTATCAGAACTTTGTGGGAGAGCGCCCTCCTTACTCCGTGTAAATTGTACTCGCCTTAGTTATTTGTGCGAGGTGAGCCTTACTCTTGCTTACCATAACCCTGGGTTGACTACGTTGGTGAAGGAGATTCCAAGAACACGTAATGCATATATAATGAACTGATATGTGAATTCAATTCATTCCGGCGTAACATTGTGGAAGTCCATTATGAATAATGTTAATTAACTATGTTGTAATCCACAGAGTTTTTATTGGTACGACTAGTTTCGACGCAACTGGCTTCATCATCAGGTACCTTTACTTGCGTTATAAATGAATTCAATTCTTTCCGGCGTAACAGGTACCTGATGATGACGCCAAGTGCGTCGAAACTAGTCGTACCAATAAAAACTCTGTGGATAAAAACATAGTTAATTATCATTAATCATTATTCGAACTGATATGTATTGGACCGTCATGGAGCTGTGTTATGTAAAATACATTTTTGTGAAGTCTGGTCACGTAATATCGCGGCTATGCTTCGTTGGATTATATAAAGTCTGTTGTGAGGTCGTTCGTGAAACGATTCTTTCTTTATTTTCAGGTGCCCTGCACGTAAATTATTCCTTTAAAACTGGATATTACCCTAGAATTGTGGTGAATGCATGAATATTTTGTTTTGTAATTCACATCGCTGGAAGTGAGCGTGAAATTAGGTGGGGGATTTATTGTCCTGTTAGTTTTATGGATTATATAGATTTAGTTTGCCAGTCGGTGAGGAGGTCGCAGTTCTTTTAGAGAATTAAAAACTCATATTGAGAGGTATGGAATGTAGATAAGCCGTAACAAACCGAAATAGGTGATATTCTCCAATGTACGAAGAGTATGTCGAACAACAAATTAGGAGAGAATAAATTGGAGCAGGTAAACCGCTTTATTTATGATGGAAGTATTTTGCAGTAAAATGAGCTTAGCAATAAGGAAATTAGGATAATTTTATAATAAGAGCATTTTCAAAGAGGAAGGTGTTTACTGTAGGGGTTTTGTAAAAATTAGGGAAAATATTGATGAAGACTTGGTTGTCGAACGTTATTTGTTTCCCAGCAATCTTGGAGGAAAGACGTTGCGCGACCATTGGATGGTTTTGCTATGTAGGTATACATGTAGTAGGATGGAGAAAAAAGTTTTTAGGTGAGGAAGACGAACAAATTAGAGTTGTATTTGGCATAGGGTGGGAGAAAGGTTTTAGGGGTTCTTCGAAGAAGGCAGAAAAAGTGTACGAAAGAGATATTGAGAAGTACATTTATGATTGTAATAGAAGGGAGAAGGGGAAATGGCATTTTAGATTACATGAAGTGAGATAGAATGTAATATATAGCTGAAGACCTAGCCCTAACTTATTTCTAATTGGTATTATGTAATAGTACGTCTTTTGTAACTTTGAGATCTTTACATTTTTCTTAAGATGGTGGCATATTCGTTTAGATTTGGTGGGTACTCCATAAACAACCATTCAGATGGAAAGAAAAACGTAGGGTGTTTCTGCATTTAGAACGTGCCAAGTTAAGTTTTTAGTGCAAAACATTGAATGTAAGACACATTGGAAGTTTTTGTGTTCGTCTCCGTTTGCTTTCCTTCTAAGTTTATTGTAGAGAACAAATGCATGTCAAGTGTTTGCGCATACGTCATATTGGGAACGATCTTCAGTGTGTTACGAAGGGATGGTAGTATTTGTAGCATTTTGACGTATTTCAAGGCTCAGGCCTCGCGTACTAGATAAAAATATTTTTTTTTTATATTTGAGGACTATGGTTCCTCGACATCCTTCTCCAACAAATACTTCCGATGCTTGAGCTGTTAATATATTTTGGAAGGGCTTAAAAAAATCTTTAATCCCACCTCACGTTCCTCATCTCGCCATTAAGCCGAACTTACGATATGCAGTCCAAGCAAGTGTCTTGAAATTTCCAATCAACGTTAAGCAAAGTCACTCAATCTCACATGACGCTGGCAATCAAAACAATCACTCATAAATTACCCGTTGAGGAACGTGCTACCTCGGTGGGAGGACGGGGGGAACTTGTTATGTTCCTCCAGGCGGATGTTATTACGTAATGGTTGAAGCATCACCAAAGTTATATCCCGATTCTGCTCGGTATCAGTTTCCCTTCCGTCGAAAGAATTCCCACTGCTTCCGACGATGGGTTAGTTGATGGCAATGTGATGCCCTCGCCCAGCGCGATATGGATGCAGAGGTAGCGTCCTTGAAGGGAATTCGCCGGGAAACCCGATGGTGCGGGGTCAATCTCTTGGGGTCATTCCCCTCGGCCCTCGTATCCTCCCTGCAGGCATATTTCCGTCTGTTGTGGCCGCGGGATGCAAGCCGCAATTTAGCATTTTAAACACGAAATTGAGTCTCATTTTTTACCCTTGCCATAAACGGCGATAAGAAAGTGATGAAGTTGCAGTCGGTTTCGTATAGACTTGAGGAATTATGTCCGATTGCTGTTCCAAGGATCGAAGGTTCGAGTCCCGCATCCGAGTATGGATGTTGTCAATTCAGGTGACTCGACCCCTGGGAAACTTGATAACAAGCCAGGAGTGGTTTATCAGATTTTGAGGAGCACACCAGGCCAGCAGAGGTGTCGCAAGAGAGAGATGGGGGGATCCTTAATCTCGAGCACTAATGATGGTGTTACGTTTCCTACTCCATGAATTCGTAATCGCATCGGTTATATCTTTGACATGAATTCGATTGCAGTAACTAACAAAGAAATAGCAGTTGAAAAGATATAAATATTAATAGACTGCTTAGAATTTTTAAAATGATAAATCAGAGGGTGCCCCGGGAATTCAGAATAACCCGGGAAAATCGGAAAGGGAAACTGGAATTAAGGAAAGGCGGCGTTTTTCCATTTATAAAAGGAAATTTTTTCCGCAAATTGTTCCTAGGCCCTGACGTTGAAATCATGTCTCAATCTCAGCAACTTCGTATTCATTCCTTTAAAAGCGCACGCGCCTAGCAGGCACTAGCTGATGGCGAGGCAGGGGACTGGAATCTTGTACGTATGTCAAGTACACGATCGGGTTTGCTTTCCCCGTCGCCGATAGGGAGTGGTGTTCCTCTTAGTCACTCTGGAGCGGATTGTTCTGATAGCTCTGGGCTGCGTATTTCATTATTTCGCGTCCGCCGGCTGAGACGCCTCCTTTTCCCCCGTCATTCCTTCCCCTTTCACGCCTGCATAACACAAAAATATTGTGATTTTTACCTATAAAATATTATATTTTTATTCATCAGTGTTTAGTATAGTTCTGGGTAACTGAGCAACGTAATGATTTGTAATGAAGTAGTAAACTGTATTCGGGGCGCGGTAGTCCATTGGGTAGAGCACTGAGCTACTAACCGGAGGGCCCGGCTTCGATTCCAGGTGAAACCTCAGTGCACCTTCAGCTTCACTCAAGCAGTGTACCATTTTTCGGGTACAAGATCATCATGGGAAATCATAGGCGGTACAGGTAAAGGAACTGGCCACCCTACCCTTATGT